>JAEPRB010000169.1:0-88094 GCA_016758965.1 Circinella minor
TACATATTTTTCCTGCTGCCCAGCAGGTTTTTCAGTACCCCTCTTTGTGAGCTGACGAGAGCAATAGGCTGAGATCAGCGCGTGCTCACTTAATTTCGTCTTAATAAATATATAAATTTCAACGTATAATGACTCACCTACAGAACGTAATTTATGTATTTACTATCGCCTAGGTTGGATCACTAATCACCAGCAACAACTTTGTCCTAATTGTCACCAAACAACTCGGCTATCCAAAAAACACTTACTTTCTTACCATTGGGCCCATACATTTTTATCAATTTCCAAAAACATCAACGACCCTATTTCTTTTGTTCTCAATCGACTCCCCAAAACACCTCCAAAAACGTGTCTATTGGAAAATCATCTGGCCGAAACTCTGCTTCATTCTACACCAACTACACCGTACTTGCCGTCCTGATTATTATACCACCCCTTCACCACCAAAAAATCAATTTGGACATGTATTAATACAATGGATTGAATCACCACTTGTACCACATGCACATCCTTTAAATTTAAATTTATAAAAAAAAAAGTATCGGCATTTCTTTGCCACGTTCCACGTTCCACTTCTCCATCTTTTCCCTCTTCTTGTGACATTGTTCCTTCACTACTTTCTCTTTTACCTTAGTCGACCCCTACTTCATCCCCTTCATTGATATCTATGTACTGTCGTTTTCAATACATCTTTTTCCTGCTGCCCTGCATATTTCTCAGTTCCTCTCTTTGTGAACAGACGAGAGCAAAAAGCTGCAATCAGCGCGTGTTCAATTTAATTTCGTCATTAATAAAATAAATAAAACTTCAACCTATAATGACTCATATTCGCTATCTTTTAATCTCTGTCTTTCATTCATTTATTATAACGAAAACTTAACTAAAAAAATGATTTTAAAGGAAAATTTTTATAAAAAATATCATTATTGGGATTCACCAATCCTGTTTTTCTCATAATTTTATTTTCGAGTCAATACGATGTGTTCTCTAAAATTATGAAGTATTCCATATGATAAAGAAGCTCCAATTCTGCACTCCCTCGTTAATAGTGTTAATGATCGATTCTTATATATTCTGTCTATTATCTTATTTTTTACTACATGCCTTTTATATCGGTTTCTGCTAACATTATATTATACAGGAGTTATAAGATCGAGTGATATGATAACTCATCTTATGACTTGCCTCTCTTGAAGTTATAGAGAGAATAGGGGGTTTCAAAAATGAATTTTTATCGCAGTTTTCGTGAAACCCCCTAATTATTCTTTTGTACATTTTTTTTTTAGAAGAAAAAAAGCTGGTATATAAACTCGTAAATGTTTCACAAGTTATACGATACCAGCGATATATGCGAAATACAAATAGCAAGGCAATGTATGACTACAGATTATTAAATATACATATATTATATATAAGTCAAGTAGGTTTATACACTTAATTGTTAATGAGCATAGCTATGTTTTTTGTTGTTGTTTAAAATATAAAAATTTTGCGTAATTATATGTGCTTGATGACGCTTAGAAAAGAAGTCGTCTATATGATAATTGATTAAGAAATTCAAATGTAGATGTGATAAATACCACAGTTAAAACCTTACGTGTTGTTTAGTAGCTCCGTTAATAAAAAGAGCGAAGTATAACTTCATCTATGAAAATGTTGAGGGTTAGGTGTCATTTTTTCCTTTTTCATGCAAAACTAGTAATAACCTTCATGCCTGTTATATATCACAAGCTTATCATTTCTGTGATGTAGATTTTGGAGAAAGCAACTCAAGTCTGCCGAGTATCGGTCAAAAACTAAATAATGGCGGCATAATAAAACCCCCGGGTTAAATATGCACGCGGAAATGTACTAGATATGCATACTGTATGAAGAACTCTTTTTTTTTGCCCTCGTTCTTTTTCATATTTCGAAAAACCATAACCACATCCCGAATAGTCCTTTTTTGTTTATATTATGATAAATGAAGACTGCGTTATATATATATATTTCTCATAAATGAAAATGTGAAAGTAGGTAAGGTAGGGAATTATAGATATAAATTACAAAATGCTAAACAAAGTTTCTTTTTTCTACAAGTAAAAAAAATAATAATCAAGGATGAACTTGATTTTTCGTTTTTTTTTCAATGCTTCTTGTGTATGTTAATTCTTTCATATGTTTTTTCTTTTCTTGGTAAAGTAATAATTTTTCTTGAATGCATTAAATAGATGAGAGAAGGGGGGAAGAGGAAGGCTGTTTACCAACCACGCTTGGCCAACTTTTGGTCTTCGGAAAGTTCATCCAAGTTGATACCAACCATAGCTTCACCAAGGTTTTCAGAAACTTCAGCAAGGACCTTGGGGTCGTTGAAGTGAGTGACAGCTTGAACTATAATATAGATAGAAAAAAGAGTAATAGAATACGAGATGAGTATATGTGTATGTCTATTATCCACACACACACACACACACATCGGTCAACCGGATTTTAATCAATAGTACTTACCGACAGCACGGGCACGCTTGGCAGGATCACCGGACTTGAAAATACCGGAACCAACAAAGACACCATCACAACCCAATTGCTATATTGTTATAAAAATAAATAAATGACAAATGATAATATGTGAGTCATACGCACCCATGTATTTCTATACATGATATGGAAATAGAACACATAATAATAACATACCATCATAAGAGCAGCATCAGCGGGAGTAGCAACACCACCAGCGGCAAAGTTGACAACGGGAAGACGGCCCAACTTGGCAGTTTCCTTAAGCAAGTCATAAGGAGCTTGGATATCCTTAGCATAAGCATATAATTCTTCATCAGTCATGGAAGCAGCACGACGGATTTCAGAGCTTACAGTGCGCATGTGACGGACAGCTTCGACAACATTACCGGTACCAGCTTCACCCTTGGTACGGATCATAGCAGCACCTTCGTTGATACGACGAAGGGCTTCACCTAAGTTCTTGGCACCACAGACGAAAGGAACCTTGAAGTTCTTCTTGTTAATGTGGTTGGCTTCATCAGCAGGAGTCAAGACTTCGGATTCATCAATATAATCAACACCAATGGATTCAATGATTTGAGCTTCAACAAAGTGACCAATACGGACCTTGGCCATAACGGGGATGGTGACGGCTTCTTGGATGCCCTTGATCATTTGGGGATCGGACATACGGGCAACACCGCCTAAATAGATAATAAATATAGATCAACATCCATCTATTTAGTTATACAATATAATTTCCATGGTAATATATTATAGATTTTGTTAACACCCCCTCCCCTTTTCCCCTTCCCTTTTCTTCCTTCCTCTCACTTCTTATACATCTGTCCAATCATTTTTCTTCCCCTTTTTTCTTCTTCTTTGTTTATAATAGAAAAAAGAGAAAAATACATACCATCCTTACGGATATCAGCGGGGACACGTTCCAAGGCCATGACAGCACAGGCACCAGCTTCTTCAGCAATACGAGCTTGTTCAGCGTCAACAACATCCATAATGACACCACCCTAAAAACAAAGTCGTAATTGAAATTAAATATAGAAATAAGTATAAATCCGCAATTCAATAAATTTATATACACATCAATCTTTGTTATTATTAATTAAAAAAAATAACACTATCGCGTCGGGAATAAAGTAAAAGAATATGTTTTTTTTTATCACGCATTATTACTATATATTATATACCTTGAACATTTGAGCCAAACCGGTCTTGATGCTAAAGTTGGCAGTAGCTTCACCGTTTTCGGTGTTCTTGGTGTGAAGGTTAGCAGGGGCGGTATAAGAGCTCATTATTAAGTTTTTGAAAAAGTTAAAAAAAAAAATCGAAAGGAAAAAAGAAAAAAAAGCAAAAAGAAGCGTTTTGAATCACTTTCAAGTAGTTTCCAATAGCGGAGTTTTGTCATCGTAACCGTGAGTAATTTGGTCAAGCCACTTTTTGAAAGGTGCATGGCCCCTAAGTCACCTTCACTCACATGCCACGCATATCTTTAAACCGGCCCTCCACCATGTCAGAATTTTTTTTCATCCAATCATTATTCAACGGTTATATAAGATGTTGCGTATAAGATTTTTTTTATATTCCATCCAATTAAAGAGTGTAAGGTGCATGTGTGTCATCCATCACTCTTATGTATTTTCTAATCAAGTCCACTCATGAAGAAGAAGAGTTTAATTTTTTTTTGTAATTGGTCAATAGAATGATAACAGGGTAGTCAAAGTAAATAATGCATGAACCTTGTATGATTTGTCCTTTTGACAACCTTTTTTATTTTTATTTTTCATTTCTTTCAGCTTTTATGTCTGTTGTCTCAGATTCAAACGGATCGTCAAGCGGAATTATCAATTCAGATAACAGGACATTATTATAGGTTATAAAAAAAAACTGATATTTTCTTATTTGCTTATGAACGATACATTATGAAACTATTTGACTCGCTCCACTTTAAAAAAAAAGCCATGTATTTGATTTGTAAGTAAAAAATATGTATAAACACAGATATGGATAATATAGTAAGATCTATCTCTGCGCACTGTACCTATTTTTCAAAAGGAAATGGTTCCTCGGAAGCTCATTTTGTTGTTTTGATTGTTTTTTTTTTCATCGGAGATGCGAGTTACGTTTAAAGCTGGTTCCAATCTCCTTTATAGCGAAAAGTGTGGGGTTCGTTTGTGTGAGACTATAATATAGTATATACAAACTCAAAAAGGGTCGCGTAAAGAATACATACGTAAGCATGCATCGTACATAATAATTACTCACCACTACTAGTTTCTTCAATACTATCACTTTGCTTGATGGTAATTTATAAAATCGACTACAATTTTACTATTAGTTATTATAGTTATAACCCAAATTATACTTTACACCCAAGTTAGTTGTCACTGGACCCTGTTGAGTTGCTTAATAAAAAAAAGCAATTTTGTTATTCCGTTGTAGGCCGATATGAGGAGAAAAAACATTGATTGGACAAAATTTGTCATCGGCGGTTAGCAAACTTTTTCAACGTTCCGAGTATTATTGGGTATAAAATTATTCAATACACATACTTTTTATATAAGTGAAGCAGGAATGACCCGTGAGAAAAATTCCGCTCTTACTTTACTATTTTTGTTTATTTTTTAACATTTGCATCATTTTATAAAATAAACAATTCACCTTCCCCTCCTGGCTATTTTTCACAAAATACACGTGATAAAGATATTGTCCCACGTAAAATTTATGGTCAACAGGATTTAATAATCAAATCAAAATAAAATGTTGGCAACCCTATAACAAACAGCATTCTATAAAATCTAATATAAAAAAAAGAAACGGGAAAATAACACAACTTTTTGCTTTCTTAAGGTTATGTTTTACTATTTTATGCGAATCCTGTAATAATTATACCTTATTTCATGAAGTTTAGATAGAAATGACCTTCTTTTTTTATTATTGAACCTTGAACTTGTGTTACCACCATGGATGGTTTATTATCTGACAGAAATGAAATTATTTAATATTATACCTTTGTTTCTTTCTAATGACCATAATATTATATATACGTACATGCAAAGTTCGTATAATCGTTTGATTATATTTCACGTTTAACAGTACGCGCTGTATTTTGAAAAACTTTGAAAAACAACTGAAAGAATTAACATTGTGACGCAGATCCAGTATGTACCACTTGGTAGATCAGTCAAGCAATACATGATATTACTATAGTGACAGATGTCTGTTTGCTTTCACAATCGGCCATATGTGGATGTAAATGTAATCCTGCACATCATATTAGCATAACGACTTATCGTACTACATTATGACGACTGTAATTTATATTGACTCCATAAACAGTGCATTTTGTTGGGGAAGGTAAAAAAAAAGCCACACACTTTCAATGAAAATGAGGATACATTAATCAAATCATAATGAACATACAATAAGAAATTGTTGGACGTCAAATTATATTTTTAAAAAAAATCCCCTTTGCATTAATGATTTAAGTCAATACAATGAAGCTCCGTTGATTTCATATCCTTTAATTTTTACACCTTACTAATTTCACTCTATACTATATTATAGTACATTGATTCATTGTATAAGAAAAATTGCACCTATTAAGAAGAGCCTAATAATATTTTTCGACTAAATAATTTATTTGAAGCTTGTCGCATAAAACATACAACTTGGATGAATTTCATCACTTTGAGTTCTTCAATAAGTTCATGCTTTTCCATGGAGCCATAAATGGTTGCTAATTTGTGTACATGTTTCCTGTATTGACTTTCCCAACCATTCAATATTTTATTGGTTATGAGCATTTTAATAGTAAATAATAAAAAGTCTAAATGAAATATAAAAATCACACCCAATAAAAGGTTGTAATAAAGATATGTGTAAATGAGTTTTTTTACGACTATAAAAAGTTGCATTGATAAATATTAACAGCAGATACTAGAATATATAATGTTTTACAATTCTTCAAGAAACTACATAGATTTACTACGTAGTTATAAAAGTGTATCTTTTTTGTAAAAAGAGTTTAATATATACAATGTGATACAATCATATATTAAGTAAAAGTATTATAATATATTAAATGTACAGATATTTTTTATATATTATTGAATACATAACATATGTCAAGTAAAATTAATTACCATCAACAACATACCTTTGATAAAAGAAAGGTAATACGTACTATAATGTGTGTTGCATTCTAGGTACTCAATTTTTTTTTCAATTCTTATGGTCATAGTTTATATTTGTCCCATATAAATCATTTTACCAAACACTTTTTTTTTGCTACAAACTATTTAATATTTGCAACGAGGAGAACTTTTATTATTTTTGCTTACTAATAAACCAATGATCTTATATGGTTCATAGAGCCAAATAAAGGAAACTACAGTATCAACTCACACAATATATTTCATTATTTGGATATTAATAATGCTTTTATATAAAGACCTGCATTAAAAGTGATATTTTTAAGCTCTTTGAAATCTGAAACTTTTCACAGGATTAGGAACACAATATTAGCATCATGAACAAAACTCAGTGTTAAAAAGATTTTGATACACAAGGCGGGTTAATCTACAATGCTTATAGTATATCATACTAACAAAAATTTATTTGTACAATGAAAGCACCCATTACCCATTGCAAATCTGTAGAGCACCAGTTTTTTTTATCATCAAAAACATAAATGTATTCTTGTATATACAATTTTTTTAAAACTATGATTTAGTTAGAATGAATAAACAATAAATGTTGTAAATGTATTATTCAAAAAGAGAAAGAAGCCAAGTATATAATTCAATAAAATAATTGATCTTTGGAAACCATCATTGTTTAGAAAACAAATTGCATAAAGGTAGTACAAAAAGTCACTTTTTGAGAAGAACGCGTAAAATTTCGTGTACGGTATTTTAAACAGAAAGCTCGCGTTTTGTTTTTCCCTTCTGTGAAGCCATTTATATCATAACTATGCCCGAACTTATTTACTCAAATGACTTTCACAAGGGCACTTATAGCTTAATTGAATTAAGTAATGATAAAATTGCAGAAGCCATTGAATCTAGTGGTGAGTAAGTAAATTTTTTTTCTAAAGTATTATATGAGAAGAAGGACCTTTTGACCTCACTAGAGAAAAAATCTCCTCACCATTACTACCACAACAATGTGTATATATAAATATAGATTGGTAATTAAAGGTTTACCTGAAGATGAGGCAGTATTATGTACACACGATCAAACTTTTAGTTTACGACAAGTCAATACATCGAATTCATTATTATTAGCACGAAAAGAACTGAGCAACGATTCAAATCTACATGTTATTGATGATTTGTCACATACAATTGAAGTTATTCCTTGTTTAGCACGATTAACCCGAATCGACGATTTATTACAACCGACAAAATATGCAGGAGAAGCTGTTGAACATAACAATGCAAATAAAGTTAGTAAAAATCTATAGCTCTTCACTCGAAGTAATTTGAAAACTAAAACTAGAAATTAAAAACATTTCTAAAAAATTTAGGAGCAATACAGCTATCAAGAACTATTATCCATTATTCAAGCTAGTGAAGCTGAATTACGTCAAGGATTATCAGAACGTAATGCTTTTGAGCTTAATGGTAAATTAATACATACAAATATATATATATAAGGGATGGATAGGGTTGACTGGAAAGAAAGAGTTTCCTAATTCAATTTTTTTTTTGACAAAAGGCAAATACCGAATTCTTGAAAGATCATTTATGCATGGTCTTTTGGATGCACTTATTACAAATGCAACTATTGCTGAACTTAATCTAGATGCAATGCCATTGGAAGCAGCAAAAGATTGTATTCGACAATATCATGAAGATGGAGTCAATATTCCAGATCCAGTAGTCATGGCATGTCTAAGAGCATTTAGTACTACTAATGACAAGACAGATAATGATGGTGAATTAATATTAAAATTGGATCAATACAAAGTGTGTCGATTTATGGGTGAAGTGATATTAGCAAGTGCTCGAGGAAAAGAATGGACACTGGATGATTTCCATCAAGTGTGGAGAAGATTGGTACCGGATGTATTTACACCTAATATGGAACATATGCTTCAAGGGCTTTATATAACTACGGAACGTGCAGCGCCAGGTTTGGGCCGTATTCAAAGTTATGTATCTTATTTCCCGGTAACCGAATTATCAGTCGATCCAGCTCAGCGATTTGCTAGTCTATTTGCAGAAAAAAAGCAATGGACTCCAGAACAAATTATACCATATATCCAAGATCTTGCTTCTACCCAAAAAGCTCGGGATGCTTTGTTATTGAAATTCACTCGAACACAAAAAAGTAATGGCCAAGTTCTTTATGGTAGTAGAATAAAATAAGCGCACAGCTTTCTGTTTTGCTTTTGTAAATTACATGTATAGATGTTTTATATTATTATGAAATATAAGACATATTTTATTTTGGAAATAAAAATGAAAAAGACTATTACGTAAAAAAAAATGAATGTAAGAAGCAAGAGATTAATAAGAAAGAAATGGATTATATGGTAGCATAATAAACTTATGTATCAACATAATGTTTATAATTAATTGAGATTGGTATAAAATTGTTCTGCCAACAACACGACATTGTGGTATTCTTGCCGAAATTCCCAAGTTGTGTCATAGCGTGCTAATTTTGCACAAAGGTGTTTCAATTGTCGTAACCAACTACCATCATTATTACTATCACTATCTTCGTCATCATTACTATCATTATTATTATTGCTGAGGAATGTTGCACATGACTCGAAATAATCGTCATGATAACCATCAGCACCATTATTATTACGACGTCCATGATGATGATATTTCAAAATACTTTCCAATTCCAATACTATTAATCGACCTAGCTTCGCATGATAATAGACATGTTGTCGTACTTCAGGTGGTGCACGAAAACTTTGTTGAACAATTAAAACGATCCCAAGAACGGCAGCAAGTGGTTTTGTGTACAATAAATGAACACATAACCGTATGAGCTGTTGAAACTCTTGTGCAACCTGAGCTGCATGGGCAAATTGTTCGCTTGGTCTTAATGTATCCAATCGATGAGCTAATGTATTCGCTTGTTCTTGTATCGTCTTGAGTTCATGTAATACGTCTTCATTCTGTTTCTTGTCATTCTTGCGTTTGTTCATTTCTTTCTCTTCTTCTTGTATCTGTTCAAGTTCAGGCCAACAGGTACTGTCGTGATACTGCATCATTCCCATCCATACGATTTGACGTAAAACCGATTTGGATAATCCTCCAAGCCATGACTGCAAAGTCCAAATATCGGCTGGTAATAATGTATCCTTCTTTTTATCTTTGTTGATATCAATATCATCATCATTGGTATCATAATGTTGGCTCACAATTAATGTGGATGCTGTCAAGAAACTACAAGACGAAGAAGAAGTTGATCGTTTCTCTTGCTGTTTTTTTTCTTGTTGTCGTCGTCGTCGTTGTCGATGATCATCGCCATCATCATATTTGTATCGATCGAATCCGATCAAAGACAAAAAATAGTTAAAGATTCGTTTTGGTTTACTGGCAGTGATAATACTGTTATGTGGCATGTAATAATTAAAATTCTCTTCTCTCTTGTTGTTATTAATGAATGATTATAATCGTCGTAGTCGGTATATATTGCATTTGATTGGGACCGACAAGACAAGATAAGCATATTTTTTTCCTTTAAGGTTTTAGGGAAAAAAATTGCTGCTGTTGTTGTGTTTGGGGGGATAAAACTTCTTGTGATATCAAACTAAATATTAAAATAAAACGGTATCCTCCTTGTCCTTTTTTTTTTTGTGATAAATTGACAAATGTTTAGAAAAATACGAAAGAAGGGAAAAAAAAGGGGTTTAGGCAATGAGCGGGATTTTCTTTTTTTTTTCTTTTTATAATTTATAAGAGTGAAAAAATATCTATCCTGTGATCAACCCCCTGCTGAGGTCACACGGTACAAATGTTCTTCGGAAAGAAAAAAAAAAGCTATGACGATATGAATTTCAAGATAACAGTTTCTGTTGCTTGCTTTTTTTTTTTGGTAAGAAATCCATACACAAATAATCCATACTTATTATACAAATAATAACTGCGTGTTACGTACTCCGTGTTACGTACTCGACCGTGTAGTGAGCAAGAAGATAACATTGATGTTCATTATGGGTATATAATATAATGTGCGTGTGAGTTTCCATTATTACTGTTACGTATTATTATTTTTTGCATCAATGACACATCCGGAGAGTGAGTTCTGTATGTGTGTGTGTGTTTTATGTATGTATAGGTGGCCTGGAACATCGATGGGGGCCTTGAATTAAAGGTAGTTTTTTGAAAGCTAATTTAAATGCATAATAACAAAACTAATAAATAATTGTCGTTGTAATATGACATTATATATTTTCTTGACAGTAAAAAAGTATATTCAATTTTACATGTCTATAAATATATACATGACACCATTTATTTATTTATTACTTTTTTTCCCTCCATCAGGACTACCATTAATATGACAAGTATAAATCTTATCATTTGTTATCATTAAAGATACACATTTATATATATCATTTATTATTATTATTTTTAGTTGGGTCGTATAAAGCAACTACAGTATTAGACCCTTTCGTCTCTCCTATTATTTAGCTAGTATACTATAATATGAGAGGAGAAATCGAAAAACAGAGGAGAATAACAATTCAAGTGTTATAATATTTGTGTTATTACTTATTCATATAGCCCCTGATTTAATGTGTAAAATAATTCTGTGTCTTGCAATCATATTATTCTTTCTCCTTTTTTATTTTTATTGTTATTGTTTCCCAAAACTCAAAAATAAAGGTCCTTTAAATTATTTAGATGACATTCTCTCTTTTTGGCTCCTCCAGTGAGCGAGTGAGTAAAAGAGTGAGTGTGTAAATATTATATATAGAATGATGTTATAGTATGTATGTTATGTATGTGTAAGTTTTTGTGTGAGCGTGTACGTGCTAGGTTAAAATGTTATGTTATATAATACTATTCAATACCTAAAAAGAAAGAATTATTCCTATTTTTTTAATACAATTATTTATAATATGAAAAGAAAATAACTTTTTTGTCTGTTTTGATGAATTTCTTTTTTTTTTAGTGGTTAATATTAATTTGGTTATTTTTGAATTATTTCTCTTTTTTTCTTTCAATTTTAGAAAGAAATTACTCTTGAGGTGGAGGTGGAGGTACCGATGATGGAGGCGGGGGAGGCGCGGGTTCAGATGGTGGTGGGGGAGGTGGTGGGGGAGCAGCAGCAGCAGCAGCAGCATCCTAAATAAAAAAAAAGAAGAAAAAATTCATTAGTTAATTGATTCTTTTCTATCTTTTTCATTCATTCTGATAAGTAATTGGACAAAAAAAAAGAGACAAACAGAATACTTACATATCCATCTTCCCCGGGTGGTGGAGGTGGAGGTTGTGCAGTTTGCTATAAAAAAAATAATTTTTTAGTATAAATAATTTCCTGAGTAAAAAGTATATAATTATATAAAACTTACTGCCCATGGTGCTGAACCGGAAGAAGCTGGTGGAGGTACGGGTTGTGCTGGATCATAAGGTTGATATCCACCGCCACCTCCATAACTACCATAGCTACTGTGTTGCTGATTACCATAAGGTTGATAATATCCAGACGATGTGGGCGGAGGACCATAAGAAGATCCACCTTGTGGTGGGACATAATTGTTATTGTTTTGTCTTTGCCATGGTGCAGGACCTCCAGTGGGTTGTGGTGCTGGAGAAGGTCCATCTGAATTACTATGGTTATTACGTTGCCATGGAGGTGCAGCTCCGGTTGGAGCTGGTGGTCGTTGCCAAGGTGCAGGTCCTCGTTCACTATTACCTCCATGATACTAATATTATAGTTTTTTTTAGGTATTTATTGATTTAGTATCAAATCTTCTTATGCAGATCATAATATATACCACTACCACTATACCGAATTCCCTTTTTCCCTATCTTTTTTTCTCTCGAAATGCTATGTATACATATGAATATATATTTACCGGTCTTCTCTCGCCACCGTGTCCACCAGGTCCACCAGGTCCACCACTGGCTGGTCCATCCTCTGGAACTTTTTCACCCAATTCTGCCATCAAATTCATATATTCACTATCAAGATGTTGATCACGCTCTTTAGCTTGAGCCACAAATTCCGGATCATTTCGATGTAAACAATCGCGAGCTGTATGTCCACGACCATTACAAATACGACATGTAAGACTGACGGTATAGTTTTGTCGTTCAGGACATTCATAACGTCGATGTCCAACACCACCACAATTAATACACGTTTGATTTTCATCGTCACGTAAAGTACCATTAAGAGCAGCCAGTTCACGTAATTGATTACGTTTCAATTCGTTTTGACCTTCAGGAAGTGTAGCAGACTATATAACGGATAAGAACAGTTTTTGTTCTATTCTATTAGTTTCAAATGATGAATGAAGTATTACCTCGTTACAACTAACAAAAACATTTGTTTTTACCGTTTCAATGATTTTTTCAATCAATTTAACCGCCTTTTTAACCTTATCTTCAGTATCAGCCATAACAAGACAATGTAAATCTTCTTCTTGAGCTGAATTACTTGCAGCGTCAGTTCGTGCTTTACCTTCTTTAACGGAACCACGACCACGAATACTGATTTTTGCACCTGATTCTGTTTCCATATTCTTTAAAGTATTGCCACGGGGACCAATTAATTGGCCAATAAAATTGATCTCAGGAAATTCCTTTGCTGGAATGTATACTTTTTCATGCATACGTGAAGGTCGTTTGTAATCAGCAGGTGGTCTATAGTTGGGGATATTTTTAATGGCGGTTTCGACAAGTTTATGACGTTCATCTTCGAGTTTTTTACGATAACGCGCTTCACGCGTATTTACACGTTTGCCTTCAGAATTATAAACTGGTTCTGGCGATGGTGATCTAATTGTTGTAATTGATTTATATTTGTATATATTTTAAAATATAAGTTAATGAACACGATACGATATTTTTCACCCAATATCATCTTTTCATCATCCATTTATTTTGATTACCTGAGACGTTCAGGAGGAACATAATCACCCATTCTTAATTTACGATTAATCTCTTCCAAACGAAGTTGTACTATAGTAAGTAGTATATAAATTGGTTTATTATTAAGTTAAATGAATCGAATATATATATATAAATGACACTTACAAAGATAATTATCTGTTTGTTCTTGACTAAGTTTTGGTAATGACGTGGGTAAACCAGGAATATTGATTTTTTTATCATTATCTCCCCAACGGCTTTTTCTCTTTCTTTTGCCTTCAGATCCATCATTTTGGCTACCATTAGATCCAGGATGCTCTACTGTTTATTAATTAATTGATTAATCAGTTTGCTCATGCTTTTAATTCAAAAAACATTTCCCTGATACTGATGATTTTATATAATTAAAATTTCTTTTTTCCCCAATTATTTTTCTTTCCATGGATCCACTTTTTTTTTTTTTTTTTTTTTAAAAAAAAAAAAAAAGTAGCAAATCATGACAATTGAACACCTTCTCTCCCTCTTTTTTTTTTACTCATTCACCTATAACAAAAATAAAATAAAGATAAAGATAAAAAAAAAATAAGTTGAATCTAACCTGGAGCTCCTGAGGATGAATGGTATTGATTTGTTGGTGAAGAAGAAGGTTCAGGAGAACCTTCACCAAAGCGTCGCTTAGCGCCTAAAGGAATAACATTGGTACCTAAAAGTATGCATATACATTTAAATATTTATTATTAATAATCTACTCTATGGAGTTTTTTTATTTGTTTTTATTTAAAATAACCACATTCTTTTCTCCTTTTCCATTTGATTCTTACCCGTTGGTTTCCACATGGGTAATAAGGTTGGTAACTTAAAAAAATGAGAGAAGAGAGAAAAAAAGAATACAGAGGGGGTCGAATTTTTTTTTATTCTAAAAAAATAAAGAAAAAATATGATTGGTTGGTAAAAGATTCTCTCTATGCTTATTAACGAATGACATGACAACAATCGAAAATAACAAATGCTGCTGCGACATTACAGTACTGTCAGTGTTTTATTTTAGTTGATACCCGTTGTTAGGGAATGTAAGTTACTCTCTTCATAAAATTTATTATAATAGTGCTTTTGAAGTTTATATTTTTTTCCTCAATGCTATCTATGCATTATATATATATATATATATATATATATATGTTATTGAGTTGTAGAGAGCAAAATAATATAATTTTTCTGGGATATTATTCTTTATCCGATTTTAAACTATATGAAATTATCAAATTAATAGATACCCCAATATCGAAGAAATAACACATAGTAACTAATAGTAACTCGAAAGTATAAAAAGAAAAAGAAATTATTTAACCAAGTGGACGTATTTATTATTGAAATATCAACATATTAGCAGAATCTTTCTTTTATTTTTATTATCATCATAATATTATGGTACAGTACGTCGCGTCGTCGTAACAGGTTTTGGTTCGGCTTCACCAGTAGATGTTGGTGTTGAACACGTTTGGAATAAAACTTATTAAATGGTCACTATGGTATCACTTTACTAACAAATAAACAAGAGTATGAAGAACTACCCCTTCAAATTGCAGGAATTCTGTACGTGTAGTAATAGTACTACTTTATTTTAATCCCTGTTGGTTATTAGATAGTATTTTTTACGTATATTATTATTATGATGATAATATATTGTATTAGAATGCTTTCATTATATTCAGTATATAGCAAGAAGTGAAATGTAAATCTACCCTATGTTTTATATGTTCCAGTAATCAAATTGATGTACATAGCCCTCTAAGATCAATACTTCCATTCATGAAGTTGGTAAAGATTCATTTGTTAAAAACTGATTCCGAGTTAACTAGATATAATTCTTTTTGATTCTAAATCGGTCAAATTCAAGCTGTTCCAGTAGCTCCTCATCCCGATTTTTTTTGGTTCTAAATTTTATAGGGTATATAGAGCAATACGTCTAATATATTATTCGAAGAAATCCTATCAATAGCTACTTCCTATTCAATTGCAGTAAACAACGATAATAATAAGAATAAACTTATGCGCTTTTATCTCACCGTTCTTTTTTATTTTTCTTTCTTATAGATAGTACGTAAGAGCTTGATTTTAATATTTATAGAAATATCGTTTCCAGCTAAAAAAGAAGTAAAAGTATTTCATTTGCTTATCAATTATGTAGTTTAACATGGTTAAATGGAAGGCTTATAGTGTCCTAATTATATAGCATCAACAACATGCGCTAGAAATACACATTCTATTGGAGGTGCTATGCGTTTTGTCCAATATGCTAATGCAGAGATGTCATGATATTATGCGGTAGTGAAGTACGTATACGCCCATCAAGTATTTATTGCACGATTTTTAAAACTAAACGAATAAGTGTATTTATTTGTTTTACCAGTGTACTGCAGGGGAAAAGAGAAGACATGTCTACGTATGAACAAAAAGAATAGGTAATAACTATAGATATCTTTGTTAAACAAAATTATAATATAGTACGTCGTACCTAGAATTACTTACAGCAAAATATAACAATAATCTTATTAAAGCTACAAGACTCTTTGATAGTGATCGTAGTGGTTTTGTTATGGGTGAAGATGTCAATATGATTGTACTAGAAGAATTGGAACATGTAGAAAAAGTGATGTAATAGTTTATGCTAAATTTGAACGGATATGGGCTATATGGAAATGTAAACCTTTGGCTATACTTCCAGCTGACAGTGGTTATGCTGTCAAATCAATGCGTTTTGCTCTATAACTGGTTTAAATTATCTCCTGGAAATGTTAGTAATGCGAATGCTCATGCAACAAGTACACCTGTTGGTGCTTTTTTTTTTTTCACTTCTATTTTCACACTTAATCCAATAACAAAATAACAATTGAATTCATTATCTCATATAAATATATAGCTCATGCCCCTAAAAACCGGCTTTTAAAACTCTTTTTAATGGACATTAGGGTAAGATTATTGTTTTTTAGCTAAAAATGCTATAAATCATTTACTTGGGGCAATCGGTTCAGTTAAACTCATTTTTAATACTTTATAATTATACGTTTCATGTAAAAAGCTTAATAGATATTTCTCTCTTCTTTTCTTTCTCATTATCATCCAAACAATAAACTAACTAATTTGAATTAATAATACTAAAAAAAAACTTTGCCTCCTACATTAAACTTACATGAATCTAATCTTAATAATTTACCACTTGATGCTCACGAACATAAAGAAATTCGAGCAACTTTGACAATAGTTTCGGATTTGGTAATTCAAATGCATTTTTTTATGTTTTTCAAAGTTTATCTAGTTTTTTGTTCTTTTGGCATTCACGTCATCATCATTTTTTGTTTCTCCTTCACACCACTTCAATCACATTTAATACAAAAACAAATATGAAAGACAAACATTTTCTTCTTAAAATCCTTTTTTTTGGTAATGAGTATTTCTTTTGTGGTATTTTTTATTTTACTTTTATCGTAAAGGACTATAACTCAAAGGTTTCAAAATGTAAGACGACATATTATCAACCAATCGTACTATAGAAATTAAATAGAAAAATCATTTTTGTATATTCAATAAACCCATAATGCATAATTATTTGTTGCTCTCAAACCCTCTTCATTCTATTCTCTATTTCCCACATGAAAATTAATAATGTTTTTTTCCTTACCTGTCTTATACACGGTTTCTGCCCATCCATCTACATTCCAAGCATCTTCACGGGTTGTTTTACGTGTTTGCAAATCACTAAATAGTATATATAATAAATTATGGTGAATAATTTCGAAAGAAAAATATGGATGAGTGTTAATAAGTTTATCTCTTTTTAATTTTTCAACTTCATCTTCTATCTCTTATAGCACTTCAAGATCCTTTTTTTTTATTTCTAACACTATATGAAATAAAAAAAAATAGAAATAAAATGAAATATAAAAACTTACGGGTAAGTCCACATGTGATGAACACTATGAAGTTCACCAAGCTGGCTAAACCATGCACCGACTGGTTCACAATATTGGCGTCGGCATTCGAGACCTTTTCGCCTATTTTTTTTTAAAGTTTTTATAAATGATTAGTTTATGCATACATGCAATTTATACGAATTTTAAGGTTTGGGTGTGGAACAAAAAGATTATGTTCGGGTCGAGTCGGGTTTTAACAATCATTAAAGTTATTTTTGACATACCATTCTGTTTCCCATTCAAGCAAACGTCCAGGCTAAGTTGCAAAAAAAATAAATAAACAAAAGTGTATCAGCTTCAATTCTTGCTCAATTATGTTAAATTATATATGTACTAGCATATAATCAATCACAAAAGCATATATATATATATAACGACAATGGCAAGGAAATAAAATGTCTCCATGACAAACGATGCATACCTTTAATTGATAGTGACGTAGTTCATAGATACCATCAGTTTCCATAGGGGGAGACGTCTTCCAAAAAGAAAATTCAAGCATCACATTGTTCTCACGGGAAATTAGAAGAGGTCGGAGTTGCTTTAAGAAGGCGTTGTATTCCTTTTACAAAAACGAAGCAATGACGTTATTAGTACATTTCGTATAGACATTTCACTTGTTCCATACTCCCTTCCTCTCCTTCTCTCTCTTATTTTTAGAAAAGTAGTTTTTTTAATCTTACCGGATCTTGAGCTAAGCGTTGTAATGTATTACGATGACCTGGGTATCCCTTATATTCCCAAATATGTACTATTTCATTCAAATATTCCATCATAATCATTATAAGTTATTAGTAACGCGTATATAACGACTACTTTACCTTCCCCTTCCCTCTTTTCTTTTTATAAAATGATAATAAAAGCATCCACTTACCAAAAGTGTCTAATTCTCCAATCACGGTTTCCCAACTACCACAAAGATGAAGTTCGTTTCGCGGATCATTAGCCATCTTGGGGAAATATGATGTGCTAAAAGAAAACAATGCCTCTCCTCTCTTTTAGTAACTCGTTTTTTTATACATTACTTAATACATATATAATACGTAATAAGAAAAAAAATACTACTACTTACACAAGGTTAATGTATTCTTCAACCTTTTCAGGCTTGACTTTATGTTCTAATAATGATAGAAAAAAAAAGTGTTACGCGCTTTTTTCTTTCTTTTCTCGCATCCCCGCGACACATACATGTCTATTCTACTTTTTCTTCAACCATTCTCTATCTTTCGCTCCCTTTATTTTACTCCTATTATTTCAATACTTACTTTGAAGTTCATGAACGTATTTGCCTCTTGCAAGAGTTTTGGAATGGGTTTGATTATCTTCTTCCTTAGTTTTCTTAGAACCATAAAGAACAGCTTCAATGAAATCATTGGCAACATTTTGATCTCGTTTTTTTTCATCTACTCCATTATTTTGAGCAGCTTGGGTTGTAGTAGTTGTCTTGTTTTCTGGAGTCAAGACACGAGAAGATTGTTGTAAAACAGCTGCGGGGGTGGTATGGAAAAGGCTTTTTTGGCAGTTATATAAAGCTGTTCTTGGTAGTATACCGGCACTCAAACCACGAGAAGAGCGTAATAAAAATGATGACATTTTCTTAAGATATTTTTTTTTTATTTTTGAGTTGGAAGAAAAAGAAAAAGAAAAGGAAAAAAAAAGGATGGTTCGTGTGAGAAAAATAAATAACTAAATAAATAAAAGGATGGAGACGTAACGACAATTTACGTTGCCTCCCGTTGATACCCGATTTAGATTTTGTCACACCATACACACACAAAACTTCTTTTTTTATTTCGTTTTTTGCTGCATAAATCAAAAGGCGGGTTATTCCGCTTTTAACTTACTACACCTAACTACGTCATTCACTTTTTTGCACAGATGCTATCATATATAATTACTCTTTTAATTATTATCAAATCTTTTTCGTTTTTTATCCACAAAGCTCCTAATTATAATAACAGTGTATTATATATATTATTAAATAAAAATAGTAGTATTTTGGTAAACAACAAAAAAAAAGAAAAGCAAGATGGAGTTAAAGATGAGGGGATCCATCCCATCTGGAGAAATCCAAAAATGGAAAAGCTTACTTCGGACCAGTAAAACTGATAAAAGAAAATCTCAAAAAGTTTTAGTGTTATATTAACGATGATATCAAGTAAAACAGTAAATGCTGAACGTCATAATTGCTGATAAATAATAATAAAATATAAATAACAACATAAAAGGAAAAAACCAATACATATACTACAATGAAAAATGCTCGTTTTTTTTAATGCCACCCAAAAATACAGTCTTTGGTCTGACTTACAAACCATAATGATGTGAGAATTTTTTAAAAGATCCCATGGAAATTGTTAAAGGAGAATGCTATATCCAACCACAAAGTAGTGTCGAATACTAAGGATCTGTAGACGATAGTATATTTGGGTACATAGTTGAATATAGAAATGTTGATCATTGATATTAGGTATATATCAGTTAGGCGTTAATTAGCTCATAATATTTCGAAAACCATATCGCTTTTTATATCACATATATATATCTGAACCCATTCATATTTCTATCTATTTTGTAATATATACTTCCTCATCAAACTGATCGATTGAACCTTATTGTAAGTATACAGTGGTCGGTAATCCACTATTACAGATGATATTTATGTAAGTTATGTTTGTTTTCAAAACCCAGTGAGCTCCAATTATATCGATGCCAATGGTCAGTGATGTTGAGTCCAGCTAGTAAATATCGGTGAGCTTTAGGAATTAATTCAACTGTACATTGAATCTCATAGATTTAATCTCTTTCACTACGAAGTCCTTCATTGTCGCTATTATCACCGCAGGCTCCCTCCATATCTTGGTCTTCAGTGGTAGTTGTACTGTAGTTGACGTTTTTGGTGCAGAAGTGTTACCGACTACGTAGGTAAAATTGTTTAAGGACTTCAATTTCTTCTAATTTTTTTTTTTTTTACTTTACTGTATCGACTTTTATCCAAAGTAAATTTAGTTATAGACTTGGTCCTACGTAGTCTATAACAAGAAGTGAAGCGGGTACTCTATAATTAATAGTAGCTTTAGTGTAAATATTGAACAGCAGACTGTTGTATTATTTTAATCATTACTATTACTGTTTACCTCTACATGAGTTGAGAGCTCTTGTCATAGTCCTGGCGCTATTAAACATAATAAATATGAACCATTGATTAAAAATGCTTGCTTTGCTATATCATTGTTCCTAACCCACACTGTCTTCATCAACTACAGTACTGATTTCTTTTCTTTACGTCGATAAATTCTTCAAAACGTTCGATTTTTTTGATGGATTCTTTTTTCTACTTTTTTTAGAAGAGTTGTATTGAACCAAGCAATCATCGATAACATCCTAATTTTGTTTGTCTGTGAAAAGGTTTCAATATTTGGCTGGTCTCCTTCTCGTATGTCTTGGATGTATCTCTAAAGATCTGATGTTATGTTATTCTGAGTAAATTGGTTACTATATTTTTATTTTCTAGCATCCAAAATGAATAAACTCAAGTTTAGTGTTATTCAGAGTTGCCATAATTATGGCTCGGGTAACATGGCTAGGACTACTGACTCAACTGTCACGTCCACTGGAATCTTTTTCTGAAATGCCTGTTATTGCACTTTTATAAGTTTGACATTATGTAAAACTTCTAATAAAAGACATTGGTATTATTTTTGGACATTATAATATATATCACTTAAATATATAGTACCTTCTTGATCGACAATATGGCAACCAGGATAATCTTTTGGATAACCATTAGATTTCAGTTTACCAGACTAAACTAGAACGTGCATATCCGAGTCAATCTTTAACCAAGAGATGTGGGGTTCATAGAAAGAATTTAAATAAATGCATCACTACAGGATTATAATCAAATAATATTTATCTTCATGTACCAAGTATTTCTACTGTTGGGTTACCCAGAGAAAAGAAAGAATCTGGTAGCAATATCCAAAAAGTACTACAGCGATATTCAGATGAAAGCTTCTTTTCATCTTCCTTTGTCTCTTCGACTACTCTTATTTGAATTCTAAGGAAGTGTTAATGAATAAATTATTTTTGTTTTGTTGCAGCAGTTGCAAGTGATCCAGAACACCTACTTTACCCTTGCGACTATCAATGATGTTGCTACGTATGATAATACTATTATTATTGTTGTCACTACTATCTTTCTTTTCATCATTTGAAAACGATCTTATCATAAAAATGTCTGTCGTCATTCTCCTTTCTCCTCTGTATACATTTATCAGTATCGCTCTAGATCGTCTATTCAGCTGGAGTAGGAGTAATATATTCTCGTCATGATTAGAGTCTGTTTCAAACTAATTTTAACATTTACGTATTTATCACAATGGGCATGTTAAAATTGTCATTTCAGCATGAATTTGTAACTAGCACTGAAACACACAAAGAAATTTTACTTTCTAAGACAATGGTGGTAGTTGTAAAAGAAAAGCATTCCTCTTTAAGAACCAGTTTACGGGAAGCCTTCCTTGGTTAATAAGTCATTTTGATTTTGAGTCAGTTTTCTTTATAGTTACAGAACAATTTTTTGAACCTCTTGTACGTGATATGTTTAAAATAGTATGAAAACTAAATAGAACTGGGGTAATGAAATCCATAACTCAAAGAATTATTATGTAGTTACAGTAACGAGGGAGTCCATTTTGTAATCAAAATGATTTTTAACTATCTTCTAAGTTGGTTTTTATTGACTGGAAGAAGACTAAGGCACATTATCCCCCCCCTACTTCTATTTTCATGCATAAGATGATTTCTGGATTGGTCAAGGGTAGACAAACCTATGTCAATAATCAGACTTTTGTTTGAACAATTTGGGGAGAAAACTAAACACCTACTCAAACCACTATACACTATTACCAGTACTGCAAAATTCTCAATTAATACGTACCTCTTCAAATTCGATACTTTTGTACTTATATGTTTTTTAATTCATTCCTTACTACAAGGAGAGTTGGTCGTAACCATTCTTGACGTACATCACCATAGTTTTTGCTTAATAATACATACTTATCCTACACTATTACCATTTTCCTTCTATCGTTGTGTGCTTTATACACATGGTTGCTATTTTCTTCGTTCATATCCTTTTTATTTGTGTTTCAAATACTTGTTCCTGTGATCATAAATATAAAATAAAGATTTTTTATATATCTTTAACTAGCTGTATTGTAACACATGACAGTTATTGACAGGAGAAGAAGCATTGTGTTTTGAGTAAATTGGCTTTGCAATAGGTCCAGCTTTAAACTATACTTGGTTTTTATAGCGTAGATCCACTAGCGACCAGTGAAATACCTGACTATCCACAATCTCTTTTTCAACCGCGCAAATAAACTGTAATGCAATGCCGTAAAAAAAAAAGGTTGAAATTCATTCTTGGTTGTGCAACCATAAAAAGAAAAAAATAAAATAATAATGAAAATTGATACAATATATTCATTCTCTCTTTTTCTTTCTTTCTCACCTTTCGCTCATACCCCCCTTCCTTTCTTTTTTCTATCACAAAAGCATTATTCTTTTCTTTTTATTTAGTATTTTCTCAATTTATATTTATCTTTAACACTCTCGGGGAAATATTATTATAAAAAACGACATAATAAATAAGCCCTTGGGTTATGTCTAGAAGTTCACTCACCTTACATATTGGTGATGACATTATCGACGATGAAGCAACTGTAGCACCAACAAATACAAATTTAAATACAACGACGACCGATGAACAACATCAATCAATAGATCACGAACCTATTTTATGTTCTCGATGTCAAAAACAAGCTACTTTTATGTGTTCATCGTGTGGTTTAAATGGGCCTCGTTATTGTTCCGTAGAATGTCAGAAAGTGGATTGGAAAGAAAGTCATTATAAAGTATGTGAAGCAACAATAGCAGCTCGTCGGTCAAGACGTGCTACGACATTGACCGAGAGTGAGCAAAGAAGTTCTCGACTAGGTGCTGCACTTGCTGTCAATTCCCGTCATAATACAGGTAATTCTTTCAGAGAAAAAGAGGAAAATCCAATTAAATAACATATAAATCCAATTTACATGATTAAATAGGTTATGAAGAAAGGAATGATAATAATAATAATACAGATATTCCAATGATAGATTTAAATGAATCAAATGGAGCGAACGATGTATACCAAAGAAATAATAGTGGTAATGATGAACGAGACGATGAGGAATTTGCAGACGAGTTAAAGTTTTATATGCAACAAATTTATTTCATTATTAAACCTGTGGTTGCATGCATTATACTCAGCATATTTTGGGTTAAAGTGGCATATAGTGGGAGTAGTGATTATAGGTAAAAAAAAAAAAAAAAAAAGTCAATGAATAAGTCGGAAGGAATAATTGGATGAGAATGTCATGTAATTGATATATAACTGATATATTATTGTTATTATTATTATTATTATTATTATTATTATTATTATTATTATTATTATTACTGTTGTTTTTATTTTTGTTTTAGTCCTACACGTTCATATGTTGTACTTCCTAATAATGATAGTGGTTCGACATCAACTGGCGGAAGTAGCGATGGAGGAGGAAGTGATGATGGTGGTAGTGGTGGATCAGGTATTACACAATCACTTACAAATGCATTAATTATCATTGGACAAATTATTGTTGTTACAGTAGTAATTGTATTTTTCTTTCGTAAGGGTTGGATCAAGGTACCAAAATAATAATAATAGAGATAGAGATAGATTATGTGTATATATTGTTTGCAGGATGCAATTTAATGAAAGAAAAACAAAACTATTTTAGGTTCTGATCGGGTTTTTTATGATCGTCGTTTTAATGCTCCTTGGTTTCATGACCTATTTATTATTACTGTGAGTTTATTAAATAGGATTTTTGGTTAGCTGTGAGGGATGGTTAAGGGAGGAGGAGTAGGAGGAGGAGGAAAAAGAGTTGCATATCAACAATATAATCATTATGCTTATTATATTAAAATGTATATATTCTTCATATATGTGTTAGAAATCTTATACAAGTATTTTCTATACCACTGGATTATATTACAATGATATTCGCTTTATGGAACTTTGCTGTCGCTGGTTTAGTATCCATATTTTGGAAAGGTCCTCTTTGGTTGCAACAAGCTTATCTTACTGTCATGAGTTCATTGATGGTTCGTGTTTAATTTATTTGTTTCTTTCTTTTTGGTCGTGCCATAAATTTAAAACGTTTATTTATCTCATATATATACGCCATTATTAGGCTTTCTCGTTGACTGGATTAGAAGAATGGACAACTTGGATTCTACTTGGATTACTTGCAGTGTGGGGTAAGTATATATATATATATGGATCTTTTAAAAAAAACTGTATATAAAAAATAATAATAATTGATGATTTATTTATGTGGTGTATAAAAAATAGATCTGATCGCCGTCTTATGTCCATTTGGACCACTTCGATTATTAATTGAAAGTTCGCGAAAACAACAACGTGACGTTCCAGCATTGTTATATTCAGTTAATGCCGTATGGTTCATGTTAGCAGCAAGTGATCATCTTCGGTTATCCAAAAACATTACACTCTCTTCCTCATCTTTATCTCCTAATAGAAGATCATCGTCAATCGAGGAAAAACCACCAGACGTTGCCGGACAACCACAAGGGTCGTCCAATAATGGACGAAAACGAACCGTTACTTTAACATCCATTACCGATACCATTCATAGCCTTACCAGTTCAACGTCAGGATATGAAGCGTCTACTTCCTCTACTGCTCCATTACAGCAGAATGCAATCTCACCAGATGTACATCATAATAGTCGATATTCACAACCTTCTTCATCAACACTAGCATCATCTACTGAAGGAACAATGGGGATAGCACCAACTTCAGGAGGGGTCGCAGCAGGAGGAAAAGTATTAAGAAGCATGGCCGAATTCGAATCGCATCAACAGCAACAGGAACAGTCAAATAAAGGTTTTACGCGCTTACGTACAGATAGTGTTTCAAGTACTACAGTAGCAGCTCAGTCCAATACTGAAAATGTTACCACTGATTCAAGAATTGATAATAATAATAGTACTACATCATCACAGCGAAGGCGGAGGAGTAATGATACCCAAATAAATGATGACACTCAACCATCAGAAGAAGAAAGAGATGAAGATGATGGTAAACCAATTAACTTTTCATCTGCTGCATCGCTTAAAAATATTATGTTAGCTAACATAACTTTATATAATATCAATTTTTTTAGTGGAAAGAAGCGGCCTGAAACTCGGGTTAGGTGATTTTGTATTTTATAGTGTACTTATTGCTCGTGCAGGTAAAAAAAAATCTTTAAATGAAAGTAAAGAAAGGGTCAAATAATAAGAAAATAATAATAACTCATTTACTTATTCTATTTTAGCATTGTATGACTGGATCACTACAGTTTGCTGCACAATCGCCGTTTTGACAGGTCTAACAACTACAATTTTCTTGTTAGCTATCTATAAAAAAGCACTTCCAGCATTACCTATTTCAATTGCATTTGGTATACTTTTTTATTTTGTATCGAAAACAGTCCTTGTACCTTACATTGGTGCAGTATGTGTTTTCGGTATGGTTGGACTGTAATTAATCTCTCTCTCTCTCTCTCTCTCTCTCTCTCTCTATATATATATATATATCTTTATATTTATAATAACTATGTTTTTTTCTTCGCATGATTTTTGTTTGTTTGCTTGTTTGCTTCTTTTAACTTACTTATTTAGGGACATAATTTTATTTATGACAACGATGCTCTCCTCCTTCCCCCCTTTTTTTTCCTATACATTTCATTTACTTTTTTTTTGATTCTATATATTCATAACATTATCATTTTTAAATAATGCGTAGCACATTTCTTTTTACAAATACTAAATTAAAGTATACCAACAAGAGCTTTTTTTTTATTTTATTTATTTATTAGGCAGTTTGATTCTTTTTATTAACTTATTGAACTCACAGTTTAAGTTGGAAATATTATACATGCATTTTTAGCAATAATAATATTGGTAATAATAACACATTCTATATTTGATTCCATATACGTGCTTAAAAAACAGAAGGGAGAAGAGGGGGGACATGGAGTAGAAATAGGAACAGATTCAGTGAAAAGATGAATTATGTTAAATGAAAATGAAACACACGTAGCGAACTTTTTGAGTAATTAATAGGCTTGGTTATATTCATAAACATATGATGTCATTTTTTGGTATAAAAGGAAGCTCTTTATCTTTTATATATAGCTTGATCATGTGAGTATATGTTTGTTATAATAGCACCGACTATAATAATCGTCTGTTCTCAATAAAAATATAAAGAATGTTTGTCATATGAGAGTTGTAAAGTATACCTGTAAATATGGAAATAATATATTTATATATGCAGTAGTATGCTATATCGTCCTTGCGACGCTAACGAAAATTTCTAAGTAACATGAAAGATAAAGAGCAGTTTGAGATATAAAATGTTATCTATCACAATAAAACTGTAATGCTTTTCTTGCTTCCAACCCTTCTCTCACTCTTGTAATTTTTTTTTTTTTTTTTTTTTTTTTTTTTTTTGGATTTGTATCGTAGTGACCATGATAATAGTAATATTAACTTCAGGTTTCTTTATTTATCTTGGCTTTATTACTGTTTATTATTGACTCAAAAAATATTCTCTCAAAGAAAATAATTATTAGAATTTTTAGACTACATGTGGTTACATGGATATCAGTAAATAATTATATTTGACTGTGTTTCTCCCATTCCTTTGTCTGTGTATGTTTTTTTTTTCTTTTCTCCTTCCTTCACATCCCTTCCCACCCCCTCTCCCAAAATGACTTGAAAGCCGAGACCATATAAAAGCGTCGAGAAATGCGATAAGTCCCTTTTTAAATGCGAAAAAAGGAATTAAGGAGTTTCTTTTTTTTCTCTCTCTCTCTATATATATATATCTATAAATTATACATCCGGTACAGAAACACGGACAGATAGGCATATAAAGAGAGAGAGAGAGAGATTGTGCTGGATTTACTTTTTTGATCTTATATAGCTAGCAACATGGGTATCGATATAATAAATTTAAAGAAAAGAAGTCTAACTAAAAGATTATCAAAATAAGCTTTTTACTTTTTTTTTTCTCAGGGATTTTTTATTATTATTATTTTACGTGTATATTAGTGCACCAAAGACAAGAAGAAGAAACAAGTAAACAAACAAAAATTTAATAATAATAATAATAATAATATGTAAATGTAAATGATAAAAAAGAGAACTATAATAAACAAATTTTAATATGAGGAAAGTAGAGAAAGAGCGACAGGAGGAAAACGTCATGAGAGATTACTCGCGATAATAGTAGCAGTAGTAGCACCGGTTGTTGTTGCAACTCGTTGAAATGCAGAAGGTGCAATATTAGAATGATGATGTTGATCAAGAAATGCCTGCTGCAGCAGCTGTTGATGTTGTTGTTCTTGCTGTTGTTGACGTAAGATGGGACTCATTGCAGTGGATGAAGATGTTGTAGAAGATGATGAAGATAACGGAGAAGAAGATGGTTCTGATGAATCGATGATATTATGATTATGATTATAATTAGTATTACTGTTATTATTTAATAAATTGCGTATTGAAGGAGATGACGGACCAGCGTGCTGTTGTTGAAAATGATTATCTTGGTTTTTGAGAGGCGCTAATTGGATCGGTGTAAGGTATGCTGGAAGGGGTGGAGGAGCGGGTGTTGTCATGGAAATAGCAGGGGCAGGCAAAGGTGGTGATGAAGAAGGAGAATGGGGATATTCATTAATTTCTCCTTTTCTAACCGACGACGATGGTGATGCTAAAGGCATTGGCGGCGGTGGTCGACTTGCAATGGAAGAGGGATTCTGTTGTTGTTGCTGCTGTTGCTGATGATGATGATGATGATGATGGTTATAATAAGAGGAGTGTTGATGAAGGGCAGGCAGTTGGACAACTCCAGTGCTATTATTATTTTGAGCATGAGTAACAGCAATTTGATGATGCTCTTTAGTAGTAATAATATTATTATTCTCAATCTTGTCATGATGAAAACAATCATCACCATCATTGTCATCATCGTCGCATGGACGTTGTCGTTGTCGCTTTTGTTGTAGTTGTAGTTGTTGTTGTGATTGTGCGTAACAATAAACATTAGTATCTATCAAATTCCCCTGGTTGCTATTATTATTATAATTATTATTATCAGCATTATTATTAGTGGAGCTGTAAGTATTGCTACTGTTCCTGTTCCCACTATCGTTATTGCTAACGCTGCTTCCATTTACATATTTTTTCTGTTGCTGTTGTTGATGATCATCGGTCGATGGTCGGTCAAGTGCTAATAATAAATGTCCATGATCAATGGATTTCCCTGATGAAGCAAGAAGTGCACGTAAAATATCTTCAATCACACCAAGCCTTTGCTCAATGGTGTGAATATTTGATGTATTTTTCGTGTTTTCAATTTTTTTGTTGCGTTGATGCTGCTGTTGCTGCTCTTTATGAATAACATAAACACCTGTGTCATTGTTTGCTGCTGCTTTTATTATTCCTGTCCCTGTGATAGCATTACAGCCGTTATTACTGTTATCACTTTTATTATTATTACCATTATTATTATGTTGACTATTATATTTTTGTGGTTCGTTAAGGGTAGATAATAAAGAATGTGAAGGCGGAGGACATACACTGGGTTGCCTCGTTGCTGGAGATGATGACCCAACATTATTATTATTTCTAACATGGTGATGATTTGCCGTTGATATTGTGTTACCATTAGCTCTAGCAGAGGCTGCAGATGGTGGGGTATATTTACACTCGACATGAGCCTTAATGCATCCTGCACATGGATGTTCGCCATTGCATTTCGTTTTTTTTCGACGACATTCACCACATGCACTAACGACTTTAAGTCGTTTACGTCGCGTCTTGTCAACTGGTTGGGATTTTGTGGCTGTAGATGATCTTTGTTGGTGATGCGGAGATACTATTACTTGCTGCTGTGATTGGCTTCGTGTTTCCTGCTGTTGGGCAGCGGTAGTAGTAGTAGTAGTAGTAATGGTTGCTCCATAATCTGTCATGATATGAAAATAGTATCAATGTATAAATAAAGTAGAAGAAGAAAGGTGTGAAAAGAGAGAGGCAAAAATAAAAGAAAAGAGAGCTAAGCGCAACGAAAGGAAAGTAAGAAAAAGAAGTGAAAGAGAAAGGGGAGACAGCCAAAGAAAAAGATGAATTCTTTTTGATACATGACTCGCGCGGGTGATTTTTTCTGGGGGTCTGTGTGTATTATTGTGATATATGAGTGGGAGTGCATTTTGGATAATAGATAATTAGATTTGGGGGAGAAAGAAAATAAAAAGTTAGTTAATAAAGGGAGTGAAAAGAAACAATCTGCTTTCTATTTCGCTCAATCGGGTTTCATCGGTTCTTCTATGGAGTGCTTTTCCTTATTTCATTATTATTACAAGTATACGAAGAACTTTTTTTTATCTATGACTTTTAAAATGATGATGGTATTAAATATACAGCAAGAATTACTCATACGTAATAATGATAATAATAAGTCGAAGAAAATTGCCACTAGGATAACATTTCATTTTGTCTTTTATTTTATTTTATTCTACATTCCATCTGTGCTCCCGAATATAAAAGAAAGAGGCAAGCTTTTTTTTAGTTATATTTATGATATGACCAAAATCAACAACAACAGTGCACCGATCTGTCTCTTTTTCTCCCATCGTCACACTTTGTTCCCTATCGAACTCCCCCCTTGAACTTTTTTTGGTCAATATGTGTTATGCGTATGTGTGCAATCCACTTCTCGTGAACCCGTGCGTTTTTTGCTTTTTGTGTTGCTGCTCCCATAAATCCCGTGGTCAGTGCTTGACTACCGGTGATCAGTTTTATTCTCTTGTCAGTAATCCCGGGCGATCTGATTTACTTATGACTCCGCGAGTGGAATAAAAAAAGTGCAAAAAAGACGGGATGGTACTTTTTTTGGGGGAGGGGGGGGGGAGGAAGGAACGAAAGAAGGAAGACAAGAAAAAATGTTGAGAAAGTAAAAAGAAAGAGGAACTTGACATCATACAATAACTTCATCAGGTAAACATCCAAATAAAGTCATATAATAGTAATAATAGGTCCATAGTAACAGCTTTTTTTTATCATCCTTGTCATCAAAATATTAAAACGAGGCATGACTATTATATACAGTTTTTATTCGTAGTTGCTGCTTCCATCGTCATTATGAGCTCTGTTATGCAAACAGGAAAAGGGGAATAAATGATTAGCCTGTGTTATAACCACTGTCAATTTACAATACATTATGTATAATAATCTCAAATCCAATGATGGTAATAGAAAATAATAGTCTTTTTTTATACAGTTCTACCAGCATGATATAAATCTCGGAGCTCTATCTTATGGTTATAATTCAGCATCATACAAGTCGATGATGATTATGATGTAAACTGAAAAAAGGCGTTTTAGCTACTCCTTCCAAGATACATCATTGTGTACTATGGCACTCCTTCCTCTTATATGTTTTTCTCTAATTCAATTAATCTATGACGCCACTTCCTTTATATCGCTCCTCTTATTTACCCACTTTACTATAACGCATATCATATATGCGTCAAATTGAAAAGGAGGTAGTAGGAGAACGCGGGAAAACCTGTTCAATTCGTGCAATCTTTTATATATTGGCTTATATTGTAACATATTGTATCATGGAATATCCCATCAAGCGCCCTTGTATGTAAATCTTTTGTCAAGGAAACGCACTGAATGTTGATCCGATCTCGGATCTTTTTCTTTATATTCATTATTCCTTCTGTTTTTTAAAAAATGTAAACAACCCCCAGCTGCTTTTTCCCCTTCTTGGTATAAATGTGTTGTTATTAAGTTTTGTACCATCGATATCTTTTTGTTTGAATCATTCCCCCCCCCTTTTTTTTCTCCTGTGAAGTGTCACAGCATATTATAATTGTGTAATAATAATTTTAACTCATTTTTTTCTAGACTTCTAATAGTTTTCCGGGGTTCTTTTCAAAAGATGACAATAAGAAATAAAAAAAGAGAGCCATGACAAAATGTTTTAACAGTACATTACCATTCTGGTGGGTTCCGATAAGAATAAGGTCTACTGTGTTTGTTTGCTTTTTCTCTCCCTCTTCTTCGCCCCCCCCAAAAAAAAAGTAACAGCTCTACTTTTTTTTTGTTCTTTTATTCATCATCATCATTATTATCAACATCAATCAAAGCCATACAGTAATAATATTAATCCCTGTACATAGTTTAAATTCAATTAAAGAACAGAGAATTATCTAATGTATCTTATGACAGACATCAGCATATTACAAAAAAAAAAAACTACTTGACCTTGTGTTCAATATCAAACCTGAACTCGAGTTAGAAAAAATATCATACGCGCTCTTTTGAATGTATATGACAAATTTCACAGGATCACAACAACAAAAAGAACAACAGCTGCCTTGATTATAATGATACGTACATTATAAATATTTTTGACATAAGTAGGGTATGATTCATAGTATTACATGCCATAACTTAGGGAGCTGATTCTGTTGTCAGGCGTTTTCACACGCGAGCACATGTTATGTGCTTTTTTAAACAAAAAGCAGTTACATTGACAACTCTATATTGTTGCCGTATTTTTTCTCATCATTATCGTATTAGTAACATGTCAAATTCCGAGACTGCATTATGATTTGCGAGATATCTAATTGCTATTATAATTATTATAAAAAAATAAGAGGGGAGAGAAGACTAAAAAAAACAAATAAAAGGGAGAGTGGGTTGTGAAGAGGCTTAGTTAAGTATAACCAAGCGACAGGAGTTAAAAAGAAAAAGAGAAACACTACGAATAGACTAAAATCCTTCTTTTTCTGCAAGTATCGTCGCGTATAATTATAAACATACACGCATGTAATATACTTGCTACGTAAACCCAAAGAAAAAATTCTTTTTTTTATTATTACTATTATTATTATGCATAATTGTTAATAAAATACCTATGCGCTTTCCAAATTTATTTAGCAAAGCGCTTTTGTGTTTACATCTCGTCATCATCCAAAATAAATAATTTATTACCTTCTACTGATAAAGTGTGTATGTTAGCAAACTCTATTGTCAAAATGTTATTAATATTATTATTCTTCTTCTAGTGAGTTTATATTTTTGTTTTTTATTCTGTTTATGATGCAGATAAGCAATTATTATTTTCGTCTATTACACGTGTATATTAGTATGTGCCTTGATCATTTTACTTATAAAGGTTCTCCTTTACGAATAGTCCTCTCTCCCTCCTCCCCCCCCCCTAAAAAAAGAAAATAGATTGAGAGAAAAAGGCAACTTGTACAAGACCAGTAAACCCTATTTCTTATTTACAAAAGGCACGATCGGATGAGCTCCCAAAAAGAATAAACCACGTCTGGGATCCGAGCTTCCTTCGTGAAACCATAGCGAATGATCATGGGAAACGTCGTGTTACCTAATAAATTCAAATTACTTGTTGAGGCTTTTATTTTATTATGGGGTGGCTTCCTTCCTACTCTTCATCATATACATAATAAGAGTGGGTTTATAAAGTTTTTTCTTTCTTATTTTGTATTCCAACAAGTTTATTTTTTTTTTTGAGTCGCCGGACTACTATACCGACTGGAGGCTTATGTATTACGACGATTAGATTGAGAGAAAAAAAGACCATTGATTTAAGAACCTTTGTTGTAATGAAAATTTTCATTTATGTCTTTGAAAGAAAAATCAGTCTTTTATTATGCAAGATTGAAAATCCAAGAATTTACTTAATAACCCGTGAAACGACATTAAACGCCATAGATCAAATGATTTTTTTTTTTAAAAAAAAGCGACATGTTGTTATAATCAACTGATAATTTATATACCTTTTTTTTGTGCAAAGTATAAGACTATTATTATTATTGTTGTTACGCGTAAAAGTATTTATCCCCCATAATTTTCATTATCGATTTTGTGTTTGCTTCTTGATTGCCCCGGTGCTTAATTCTCCTCCGCTTCCCTCGTGTCGCCACTACCACCATATTAAACTGACCCCATGATCTTATACAGGATGTCTCTATTATATTGCTAATAATAAAAGAATATACATCTGTATTACTTCAAAAAGGTTTTTGTTGAACAACTTTTCTTTTTGTTTTGTGGTCACATTATCAAATCATCACCACGCCCGGACACGTGTAAACTTTTGGAAAATTTTCAAGACCCATCATCATTCATTCCGCCGTGTATGATATGTGTGTATGTTTTTGCTTCTTTCTACATATGATATAATCAAAAGAAAGTTTAAGGGGGATTTTGTTTTTTTTGTTATGCTGCTGTGTTTTGGTAACTGTGGAACAAGTACCAAAATATTTTTTCCCAAACCGTTACGACTTGTAAAGAAGCTTTTATGATGGTAAAAAAAGGCTGAATTGTTTGATACAATTCATAATACTATAAACAAATATGTCTAATTGTGTATAGTAGTATAATAAGTAATAACAATATAAAAAATGAGCGATATTTTGTAATAGGCTAATAATTGATTATCAATATTATGGTTGATAAAAAAAGGAGACATTGACTACCAAACCATATTAGCTACGTATATATATTATATGTGAACATAAAATGACATTTATTATTTCTCACTATTGTTAGTTAGTTTGTTTTAATTTATAAAAGAAATAAAGTTATGGTATATCGATTTTTTTTGAACTTACATAAAAAGTACGTACAAGTCTTAGTTACTACGTGTTTTATGAGTGTTTTAGGATACTGTGTGGATATTTCAAAAACTCCAAGTGTTTCATTCCCTCTTTTTTTTGTGGTATAGCATTAGTAGGATACCGCAAAGGTACTATAAGAATAATAAACATTGCGGAAATGGTTGTGGTAAATTAGTTATAAAAAATATAAGCAAGTAAGCATTGTCAGAGAAGACTTCATGATAAACCATTTACAATACGTATGTATTGCTGTCAGCTTAAATAAAAGACAATAAATGACTACGTAATAACGGTTGTTTTATATCTTTTTCACTTTATGAAATAAATTTTTATTATGAACATGTATTGTATAGGAGCACATAATTGTATGGGGACACAGTATAAATGCATAAGCGATTTAGACGCGTAATGCTGAAGATAACTATACATGTAGTCATTGTACAAGCTTCGTGTATCTATATTAGTTTTAGCTATTTTTTTCTCAGCCGTTTCATCATCAGGTTGCTATATAAAGGAGCTATTTGTGGCATACAAACTAATCAAACCTCGATGTTGTGCGTCCTAAAACGCACGTAATAATAATAATTTATTTCGGCACTTACAGTATTATTGGAATACTGTCATTTTTACAATCATACGTATTGTTAAAAAAATAATTTTGCATCACTTACGTATCTGCTCCTATTAAATATCATATAGATCGCTCTACCCCATTATATTTATATAAAACAGATTAAAACGGTTTGTTCTTCACTCTTACCAGTATTAAGAGTGTTGACTACCTCATTATTTATAGTTCTTGAAAAAAAAACCATTTAAACCAGTAATGGTAGCACCATTATTCCTGTAACAGCTTTTATCTCTTATGCGCACAACTTATAAATTAAATCATTAGTCAACTGGAATATCAATAATAGATAGCAATACGATATTACATTTAGCTTAGTTGGACGGGAGAGAGAGAGAGAGACAAAAATTATCTTTCTTCTAAATGCTATAGATCTTCTTCATAACGATCAAGAAATAAGAATGTATTCGAGGTGAATAATGTTCGTTCATGGAGTTCTCAATTATATGAGTTTTATAAAACTGTCAATGATAAGCTGCGTAAAATAGTTAGAATACAGTAACAAGTTTTACCAGAAGTATATCTTCATTTTTGCAAGAAAAATAATAGAAAATATGAAAAGCATTAAGTCAGAAACATATAAGAGCCAAGAATATGATTACTTTGTTAAGTTTACGTACGTTGTTACGTACTTTCAAAAATACGCATGGGCAAATAATTACTGCATATGTTGTGTACGCCATATAATTTAGCAAATAATACTACGTACTTTATAGATTTATACTCCCTTCATGCTTTTTGTACCATATATCAATACTGTAACAGTATTTATTTTCAATTTTTTTTACAAATCAAAATTATTTAATCTAGCAAGATGCTATAATTTAAAAAGAACAAAAAATGGTAGCAAGTTAATAAGTGAAGTATTATTAATACGTGTCCATAATAATAACAATACATACTACTATTTGTACGAGCCATAATATTTCAATTCACAATTATCACTGTATCTTGACTTACCATAAGTAAATTGTAAGGAGCCTGCCAGATAAATCTCTTGATATCTAAAAAAAATATTTTTAGTGAGAGGCATTGCTTTCTTATACAATTATTTGATAAAATATAAAATAAAGTGACAAGGATGCGATTATTACCAAGTAAGAGGTCAATGTTTCTTTCCTTTTGGACACACCAACCTGGATTTGATAATTTTTTTTATTTATATGGCTCCTTGTAGATGGTCCTTGCCGTACGATGGTGTTGTACACAGCTTTTTTTTTTTTATAAATTGGGGAAGAAATTACAACACCATAAAGTTTGAGTTTCCACAGGAAAACCGCTGAGAAACCTTGTAACCAAGGGATTTTAAAGATTATGCTAGCTGTATTCTTGAGAACTATAATTATAATGAAAAGACATGGCATGAAATATTAGTAAGAAATAAATAAACAAATATCATGTTTTCTAAAACAGGGTAACGGGGAAATAAATATAGTCATAAAGATAAAATATTTACACTTCATTGCAAGTGCTGGCACAAAAAAACCTGTATGTGTGAATGAGTGTTTACATACTCGTGTGAAGTCTGAATGAGCAGTAACTTTGTAAGTCATTGTGTGAAACACTTTGTTTTATATAACCTTTTTCAATCCAACTTTAATTTTTCGTCTACTCTCATGATAGTATGTTGTCATCTTGACATGCTACTTAACTGGTATAACCGAGTTGACATGTTGTTCTACACTGCTTTATTTTTATTATTATCCTGACCTAAGCAAGAAATCAGAGAAGTAAAGATTCAATTTCTTTGTTATAATCAAAGCTTAATATATTACAAAATTGGTATAGTGTTACGGTTATGCTGGTAACAAGACCTTCGTAGTAACGTTAAACAGGTAAAATAGGGAAGAAACAATTAAAATAGTTTATGAATAAGATAATGGGTGGTTTTTTTTTTTTAAAAAAAAGGACAATCGTGAATGATAATAAAAGTGGTCAACCAACACTTGAAGACTCAAAATATATTTAAAGTACGGAAATTCGTCTATTTCGACTTTTTTTTTTTATATAATACTAGCTCTTTATGAATGTTGTGTTTTTTCTCATATTATTCACCTCGCCTTCTCTTCGTGTTTTTCTTTGTTTAAGCAAAATACCAAGACTACAGCTCACTGCACTTATCGGTGTTCTTGTTTGGGTATGATACTGCAAAAACAATCAGTAAAGTGCAAATTTCTGATGTCTTGATCACGAAGAAGCATATGGTAATGAGTAGCAAACAAGAACATTTTCCGTAGCCCACTCTTGCTGCTCGACAACCAGTGTTGTTTTATCATCCAAATCACGTCGCCAGGTTTGTATGAGTCTCATCAGATGACACGGTAGTCAGCTCTGACAGCATTTGTCTGGACTTGACCATAAACAAGGTTGCGCCCGTACTTGGTGAGTATCATAACAGGGCGAAGTCTTTGTTACCAATTGGTGACGACCAAGAAACTGCATGTTGTTTAGATTCGAAACCACACAGAAACAGTAATGCTTTCCCGTATTGACTTGCCATCTTTACTCAGGTGATCGGCATCTGCCGCTATAAAGTGGAGCATAAAACAAAAGTCAAGTTATATATATGTAATACAACTATAGAAATATTACTATTAAAAAGATGCTGTACGTAGAAATATTACATTGAGGTAAAGTGATAGACAAATTCAATCCATCATCTGTTCTGACATAAATCTGAGTCCTGACATTTGTACCAGTTGGTGCGTTTTTGTTGAACTTGCGTTTAGGAGAAAAAATCAACAATCAATTTAGGGGACCCACAGTATATAAGCGTTTCTGATCAGTGTTAAACTTCTGGTGATTTGCAAATAAAGTAACAGTTACCTTTCGAGATGGAGACAAGAGAGTTGCTACGGAAACTTAGCCCATACAATTTATCGACAAGATGCGAAAACACGTTTCTTAATAAGCTCTGTAGTGTCATGGAATTAAGAATGTAAAAATACCGGAGATTCTAGGGGTCTACCCCTGATAAAGCTGAAAAGGATCATCCTAAGAACAAGGTTATCATACCTTAAGATAAAACTCTTTAAGATACATTCTTCAGATGACATACCAGAAATAACTCATCATAATAAACAATTCATATAAATAGACCAAGTAGTACATAGAATAATAATCTTTATCTTATTTTTGAAGAATAAACACTGTTTCAAAGGACTCATCGTTTTATTTACGTTTTTTTTTATTTATTAAATTAAATTATTATTCTATCGTATACCTCAAGCTCAAGTAATAAGTATTTATAACATATTTAGAGTTAGGGTGCGACATATACGTGATGATCAACGATGCTAATAGATATGATCATATAGTAATTGTATATAAATACATACATTTATATGTCAATTACGTATTGTTTAACTCTGGAAAAACTATAAAAACTAGCGTGTTTGTAGCAACTCCCAAATCAAATGGCAAAAGAGACAGTCTTTCAATGGACTAATGGTTGTGAATAAGCCAAAGCAGTATTCAGTTTTTTGTTTCTGTAAAAAAAACCAAGTGCATGATCCATTTTACCCAAATCACTTGAAGGACGAGTAATAGGAGGATTGTTTGGCAGATCTCGCCTGATGATTAGGTGCTTGATCCAGCAGATGCTGATGTTGCAACATTCTGTTCTTGACCATTTTTTCTTGGATGGCTTCAGCCACACTTAGCAGGTTGATTTTCAGTAGTATTATTGGAATGATTCATGGTAAAATAATCAAGGAAAAAAAAGCAACGTGTGTATAGTCCCAAAAGTTTCAGTATTTGTAACTTTTTTTATAACACAAGTAAATTTTACTAACACTGTACTAGCCAAACGCCCTAGTATAATTAAAAATGCCGAATTTTTCAAATACTATAGAATATCCACGCTACTTCTATTATTATTTTTTGGCAAATTTGATACATCTACAACGTGATGTATGGTATGAAAAATAACTCTTTTTATGTTGTCCACATAAAAAGGAACATTAATTGATAAACCCAATTAATATACATGTGAAACATTAAAGCATTTCTTCTAAATATTCAGAGGTATTCACTCTTTTATTTGTGATGATATACAAAGAAATGATATCTTGATAATGTGTGGAATGGATGCTAATAATTTAACAAAGTGGAGATAATGATGATAGATGATGATTATACAGAACCAGCCGGGTATAATAAACAATCAACACCATATGTTTACTTGCGAACCTTGGTTTGAAGTTCGTAATGTTGGATAAGGAAAGTTGAAATAAAAGCAAGGAATGCCATTGCAATGGTTGAAATATAAGCATAACGAATAGCAACTTCGTAAATGTCAAGGACAATTTCCAAAACGTCACTCGGTAATAATTCTCGGACTTCGTTCATTGATTGTCGAGCAATTTCAATATACTATAAACATATCCATCATAGGTTAACTTAACACATGTTTCTATACGAATAATTTCTTATTCAATTATTTTGGTAAACCTATCTCTCCTATACCATCTCCCCATTTTCCGTATCATGATCCCTTCTTTGCAGAAATGGACACCCACCCACCCATATATTTATTGTTTTTCACTAGTATTTATTCATCATTCCATATTCATCATTATTAAACACCTTACCTTTTCTGCATCAGGTCCAGTGATTTTTTCAGCTAAGTTAGCTTTGACAACGGCTTGGAAAATTGCTGTAGTGGCGGAAATACCAATAACACCACCAGCAGAGCGGAAGAGGTAAGACATACTGGTAATAGTGGCCATTTCTATAAATATATTATAAGAACTATTAATAACACTGCAGAAAAGAATCATAGCAATTTTCATGTTAACACTAGTATCTCTTATATAAACTTTACCAGCGGCTCCAACGCACGATAACATAGCAATCAAAGTAGTTGTAATAATAACGCCCATACTGACACCATCACCAAACAAACACGCCATAATAAGGTAGATAGAAGTATCTCTTGTCCAAGTACTGTAACCAATCATGGAAAGTAACAAAACGAATGAAAAGAAAATGGTAATCTTTCTGTATTCACCAGTACGAGACATGTAAACACCCGATAATACAGAACCCGTTGATACACACAGAATCTTGGGCAAAAAGTAAAGACCGGACGTTGTAGGTGATTCGCCCAATAAACCCTAAAGAAACCAAATATTGGTAGTTCCCATTTTTATATAAGTAACAATCTAACAATACTAACGCCCGAAAAACACATTCAATGATAACCTTGCTAATTTTTGTTTTACCTGGATATACAATGGTGTAATGTAAATGGTGGCTGTTGTACACATGAGAGTCCAGAAATTAACGGATGAAGAGGCAAGTGGTGTCTGGGATGAAATGATATGCCATGGCATAAGCGGATTACGAGCGACCTTGGCTTCAACAACACAGAAAACGACGGCCAATACAATAGATACACCAAGACATCCAACAACAAGAGGATCTGACCATGGTCGCAAATTACCACCCATAGATGTAGCTAATAAGAAAGCAACTACTGCAGATACAATTGAAATTGCACCCAAATAATCGATTTGCTTCAAACGTTCCATTGTGGTTGAGTTATCCTTTTTTTCCTTCAAATTGTAGTTTGTCAAAATACATGATGCTGTATAGATCGTAACCAACAAAATTGGAAGATTAATGTAGAAGCAATATCTCCAGCCTACGCTATCCGTAATGAAACCACCCAAAGGACCGCCAATTACAGATCCCAACTATATATATATATATATATATTAGCCATTATAATCACCCAATTGTCAGATCAGTATATAATACCATATACATATATTTATATTCAAAAAAATTCTTTTGCTCCCCCCTTTCTCTGTATTGAACAGAGTGTCGCTACTTACGCCATACGCCATATTACCATAACCTTGATATTTACCGCGTTGACGTAATGGAACCAAATCACTGGTAATGACAGTAGTGAGTGTATTAATACCACCGCCACCTAGACCAGCAACTGCACGGGCTGCGACTAAAGTCCACATATCCGGGGCAGCACCACATAATAATGATCCGATAAAGAAGAGAATTGTTGCAAACAATAAAGCAGACTTTCGTCCGAATACATCGGAGATCCTGTTATTACAATATATTAGAAGTTAAAAAAAGGAAGAAGAGTAGCGGTTATTTAAGTTAAATAGAAAAAAAAAAGTTTATCGATAAATTGCTAAACTTTGTCTGAATATGTCTGTGTGCACTGTGTTCATGTAATCTAGGTATCACACAAACTCTATATAAATTTACTTTACCTTCCATCTGCGTGAGTAAATAGTTTTTTTTTGGTATGAATATATCCATAATGATTTTTTTAAAAGTCAGTTATAGCTTGCACAAAATATATAATAAAATAGTGTGATACACATGTAAACATGATTTTTTTATAATAAAGAGAAAAAGAAAGACTTACACAGTGGTTGTAGTGCAGTGAAACTAAGCATATATGAGGTCGCAACCCAAATAATTTCATTCGATCTAAAAAAAAATACATTTTATGTTATAATATAATCAGCTGAAATAATTTCACATAAACCTCCTACTTCTTTTCTTCATCTTCTCCATTTTTTTTTGTTGCCCCGAACCTGCAGCTTCACACATCTTTATAATCAGGAACAAGATAAAGAGAAAATCATTACCTTTTAAACTCAGTGCCTATTTGAGCATAAACAGTAGCAACGATTGATGCATCCAGTGAAGCTAACGAAACAGCAACGTATAAACTATAATATTGTAAAAAAAAAAAAGAATATAAATAAATAAATAAATGAGGTAGTCAAAAGAGAAAGAAGTTCATGATAGTCATCTATATAAAAACATGATAATTACGATGCAAGGACGGTAACAAGCGATGCACCGTTTAATCTTTTTGCCACAATATCTTCCTCTTCCTCCGGGACCACGGCCTCATCATTAACACTACTGCTACTACTGTTGCTAACGCTTATACGGCGGCTACGTTTGCTGCTGGTGACAGATGGTGGGTTGGAGGTTAAAATGGTAATACGGTCATCATTGTCGTCACTATTTGAGTCAGCTAAAGTCTTATAATCATGAGAGGAAAGTGTGTTGCGATTATCTAAGAGGGGGGTATTTTCCTCGTTCTTTGCGGTAACCATAGTGGCAACTAAAAAAAAAAAGTACGCAGCAAGAAGCAAAAAAAAAAAAAAAAAGAATAATCTTGAATTCTGACAATTTAAAAGAAATGGTGAAATGTACAGTCACTCTACATAAATTTTAAAAAGCTTATAGCACAAATCGGTAAAATATTTGTTCCGTTCCCCTTTTCTTTTTTTTTATTAACTTAATGATAACAGGTTACAATGGTAATTAATTATATATAACTAATAATCATAGCAACGCATCAAGAATCTGTTTCTTCTTCAAAACTTAAAATATTTGTGTTGTTTTCTATGAAAGTTTATTTTTATCAGTTATTTGCTGGTGTTGTTAATTTTATTTTTGTTGCTGCTGCAAGTGCGGATTTTTTTTTTCTTTCTGCAACAAAAAGTTACACTAATTATTAAGATACCGAAGCTCGGTCTGAGGAGATTTCGTCGCAAGAAAAGGAATGATTGGTTGAATGTTTTTCATACTATTCGCCCTTGTGGGTAAGTTGACACTTGCCAAGTTTACTCATTAATCTATGATCTGCTTTCTAAAAAAAAGTTATTATTATACTTGGGTTGGGTTATGAAATCTGCATTGTAAACAAAGAGGATCATCACATCATCTATCAGTTACTTATAATGTTAATATTATATTGTGTATCCATGAAAATTTCAAACAAAAAAAAAAAAAACAGAAAACAAAAAACAAAAAACAAAAGAATAAAAACAAACGTCAAAAAGTCAATTTCATTTTCCAAACTTGATTCAACTGTTACACAATTTTACGAGCAAACTTACCCTATTTTCCTTTTGGTGTTTAATTTCGTACGCCTCTCTCTCTCTTTTTTTTTTCCACTACTTCACACTCCTTCCTTTTTTTCTTCACTTTCTAAATTTCCTCCCTCTTTTTTCTTATTGTTCGACTTAATGGAAATTCGGCAACAACGATAAAAAAATAATTATGGATACGCTAAACGAGTTGGATAAATACTTATCGGATGATAGCAAAATGTCTCTCAAGGGCATGGCAACAACTTTGGGTATCAATTTTGGTATAGCCTTTGGTATTTTTATGATCTTTAGTATTTTACGTCCCAAACATAATCGTAAAGTATCTTTTTTCTGTCTTTTATTCACCCCTTCATATCATGTATTACATATAAACACGTCACAACCATTAATTAACTAATTTTCTTTTTTTACATGAAATATAGTTGTTTACGCACCTCGATATAAATACGCTAGAAAAAAGTAAAAATAATAACGATTACATTTATAAAATTATTTAAATAACAAAAAGAGTAACCGACAAGAACCGCTGATTTGTTCCCTCATCGAACAAAAAAAAAACCTTTATAGTGCACAACCACCAATTATTGGAAATGGATTATTCTCTTGGTTTAGACCTGTAATGCGTACTGATGAGCTTTCACTTCTTTCAATGATCGGATACGACGCTGTACTGTTCATACGTTTTATGAGGATGTTGCGCACATTATTATACAAAATGACTGCAGTAGGGTTTTGTATCATGATTATCAATATTGTTGCCACCTCATATACTGGGTAAGTATATTAAAAAAAATCAGAGGAAAAAAAAAAGACATTTTTTTCATATGTTAAAAAGAAAAGAGAAGAAAAATAAGAGTTAATATTACAAGAAAAGTTGTGGAACCTTTTTCTCTTTGTGTTACCACCACATTCCATTTTCATTGTTATTATTGCGTGATGGTGATAGTAATGATGATATATATATATATATATATTAGTTTATTAATCTATATGAAAATAATAACAATACATATTTATTATTTATTTATTGAATCCAGGGAATGGCCACCATCACCTGGTGTAGACTTTTTATCTATCTCTACAATTAACTATTATGACGGGAAGTTTCATTCAGACGGTAATTTGGGATGGTACTGGGCACATTCAGTCGGTTCATGGCTCGTGTCAATATTCATTTATCATGCTCTCTGGTCGAATTACCGAGAATACGTTAGACTGAGGCGCGAATACTTTGACAGCGAAGAATACCAACGATCTGTACATAGTCGCACCCTCCTTGTATTTAACGTACCGACATCGTTACAATCAGATGAAGCTTTGAGTTCTTGGGCCCAGCGTATGAAATTAAAATATCCTCCTCAGGAAGTACGTATTGGTAGACGAAACAATCAACTAGCAAAATATGTGGAAGAACATGAAAAAGCTGTTCGTAACTTTGAAAATATATTATCAGCACATCTTTCAGGTAACAAAGCAAAAAAAAAAAATGTTGTTATTATTTCAATTGTTTATTATACTTGGTGGCTTTATATTACTCTACGTATACATTTGTTTCTATTTTCTTCTTCTCTCTCCTATTTGTTATACAATTATATATTCAGGGAGAAGAAAGCGATATGGCGAAAAGGAGAAGAAGTATTCTTTTATATCTCACCAAAAACATTTTTTATTTTATATATAAGAGTATGAAGGTTTTAATCCTGATAAACGCCCCATGATTCGAGTTGATGGACGGTTTTTCGGATGCTGTGGCGGGCGTAAAGTGGATGCGATCGAATACTATACTGAACAGATTCAAACACTAAGCAAAGAAATTCATACACTCCGCTCGCAAATGTTCTCTAACAAACCAACGAGTTACGGATGGATATCATTTGAACAACCTTTTCATGCACACCATGCTGCTCAAGCACTTACATTGTCGATAAAAGAATCAATTACATCAGGGCTCTCTCAGAAAATCAATCAACCACACATCCTGTTAGCGCCACAGCCGAGGGATATTATATGGAACAATCTATCAATGAACCATCATTTACGACGTAGTAAACGACTTGTTGGTAGTGTTTTGTTTTATGGTTTTGTTTTTTTATTTTTTATCCCATCTAGTTTACTTTCGGCAACTACCAACGTCAAGGATATTTCTCGCTTGCTTACCAATGGAAATAATTTTGTCAAGGAACATTCCACATTTGTTTCATTACTCGCATCTTGGTTTTCTCCAATTATTATGGCCTTATTCTTTTTTATATTGCCCAAAATATTACGGCTGTTATCACAACAACAGGGCTATATAACTCAAACGAGTGTAGATCGACAGGTGCTTTCTAAATTATATGTATTCTTTATTGTGAATCATTTATTGGTTTTCACGATTGCATCTACTTTACTTGCCATGTATGCTCAAATTCATAATGCAGTTCAAGGAACTAAGACTCTTACGGCACAAATCTTTTTTTCTACGATGGCAAAAAATCTAACTCAAGTTGCTAAAAATATTACCGGTAAGTAGAGGATAGATAGATAGGTAGAAAGAGAATAGTAGAGTAGCTATCAGCAGCAGCAGCAGCAGCAGTAATAGTAGTAATTACTAGTGTGCGCACTAATAATAATATATATTTTACTATCTTTGTTTTTTTAATTTGGAGATGTTTCGTACTAAAATGGAAAAAAAAATCCATGTCTCACTGATTTTCATTTCCTTCCTTAGATGTTTCAACTTATTGGGTCAACTATGTATCTTTGAAAGGGTTAGGTGTTATTTTAGATCTTGCTCAGATATTTGCGTTAATTACAATTACAGTGAGGTTGGTTAAAAAACAGGTTTTTTCATACTTTATAATAAATATTACTATATTTATCATTGTTTGAGGCTAATGGCAAACTAAAAAAAAAATCAATAATAAATAGAAAACTATTTATGAATCCTAGTCCAAGACAACTTCAAGTGAGTAGAACAATCTCTTTTTAGTAATGAATCAATGCACATTCAGTAAAACAATGGCACGTGTGTTTAAATAATTACCATTTATAGGAATTAACTCGTCCTTCCCCATTTGATTATGCACTCTATTACAACATTTTGATCTTCTTTTTCACAATTGGCTTGGTATACTCGGTAATAGCTCCACTTGTGCTTCCATTCACCTTGGGCTACTTTTTGCTAGCAACAATGGTTTTCAAATACTTGTTGATGTAAGTGATAAATAAATATAGGTTCTATTGTAAGACAAGAACAGGAAAAATACAAGACAAAAATACATGTCTCTTACGTATTCGGAACACAAAAAAACATCATAATATTCCTTGACGAACTCACCACAATATATTACATTATCTTTCTACTTTTTTTTTCACTCATTTGTGCATTATACATTATTATTTTATAGGTACGTCTTTGTTACCGATGTCGACACAGGAGGTCAAATATGGCGTGTATTAGTTAACAGACTACTTGTATCTGCTATCTTGTTCCAGGTGATTATGATTCTCGTTCTCAACTTTAAAGGAGCAACAGGCCCGGCCTATATAATGATACCATTACCGATTATTACACTTTTATTTAAATTTTACTGTCGGCATAAATTTGATCCTCATGTGTATTATATTCAAGAAGATTATATGGATCAAGAAAAGCACCAAGAATATTCAACAAGACCAAGGAGTGGGTATTTCCCAGACATGAAACATAATATCCAAATACGATTTGGTGAACCATCGTTTCTAAGCGAATTGCCTATTCCTATGGTACATGACCGAGTTCAACATCTATTGCCAAGATTGTTTGATGTACATGGGGTGGGTAATAATAACTCCTCTGATTATTATAACAATACATCTGGAAATCGAACATCCATTGTCAATAATGAAATTCATGCACATGCAGTAACACGGCGCAAGACGGTACGTCGTATGGCTACAGTGCGAGTGAAGAAACATCAAGAGCTTCAATTTCAAAGTGTCACTGAAAAAGAATTGGAAAAAGATGAATCGACTGAAGGAGTGAAAGGGCTCTACAAGTTTGATGAAGATGATGATGACTGTGACCAAGATAAAATTCATAGCAATAATTATTATGACGACAACCGCCGCCAGGAACATGACCACCATGTGCTACGTGAAACAGCAATTACAGTACCTGCTTCTGTAGCTACTACAACAACGAAACCCCACAGTACTAACAAACGTTTCAGCATTAAAAAGACGAACAACAGCATCTCTGACCGCTATGCTCCCACGCGTCCGCTCATGCAGCAACATGAAGATGATGAAGATTATTACGAGGATAATAATAGTAGTATGTATGCCACGACTTTGGGAAGGATGGTAGAAGAGACATCTCATCATCGAGATGGTGATGCGTTTGAATTAAACGAACGGCGTTATGTGGCTGGTGGATCACATCATTGATATATGGCGCGCAGTAATAAATGATCGGAACTAATTCCGAAGGCACCAAAAATTCAAGTAGTGCAGGATACCCCAAAGAAAAAAAGGACATTGCTTTACATTAAAATGATGACGATCTTTCTTCTATCTTTTTCTTTTATAATATTCTACTTATTATCTTTTTCTGTTGTAATATATATAATAGCTTACCTAATAATATATTAAGCAATGTAATATCTATTTCTTTTACTTTATAGTTAATCACACTACAAAAATAAAAAACAAAACAAAACAAACTATACATATATTGGTTTTTTTTTTCAGTTTACATATTGTTATTATTTTGATTATATTTGCTCTTAAATGTATAACAGACTCCCTAATATCTTTAATTTATTATTATTATTATTATTATTATTATTATTATTATTGTTGTTGTTTTTTTCCCTATCGAAATCTTTTTTGAATCATGTGCAAAATTTTAATGTTATCTAAGACCTAAATTCAGTTGTTGTTTTAGCCCACACTTTTTCTCATCTTTTTTTTTTTTCGTTCTATTGTTAAAAACGATGAAGCACAAGGTGTTATTATACACCAACAAGAAATATAGATTTTGTATTAGGTGGTACCAGGTGTATATTTATATATACTATATATACGAGTAATAATAAAAAAAAGTATGGTGTAAGGTAGTGTAGTAAAGTTTCCAAAAAGAAAAAAAAGAAGATGATGCATCATTCATCTAATATTTAAGAGCAATATTTATAAAAAAAAAAGATCGACCTTGTTATATTGTTTTTATTTTTATTTTGCGACAAATGATGGTTGGGGGTCCTTCATAAATTTATGTCATCGGGTTGGTGATTCTCTTATTTTTTGTCACGAAAGTAAGCTAAAGTTAAAGAAAAATAGAACGTTTGATTCGAATAATAGAAAAAACGTGGCATAAACACTAGTTGACGCATATAAAAAGATTTCCAAATCAAGTAAGGTTGGTATATGTACACATTCGACATAGAAAAAAAAGCTTTTTCCAACTAGAAGGAACAAAAAAAAAAGGGGGATTGATGAAAGAGGAAGTGCGTCAACTATATAAAGAATAATCTTTCTGTGTGATATCAAGAAATTCGGTGGTGATTCACCCGTATTCGCTTTTTCTTTTCCCTCTACTTTCTTTTCAATTGTATAGTTGTATTTTTTTATTCTTATTATTTTTATTGCCTCTAGCCGTACTTTCATTTTTTTTTCTTGTTTGATTACTATTTCTTACTTGCAATCGAACAAGAGAAAAAAAGGAAGTACACGAACGCGACAACGAGGCGACGGTGAAGATCGACAGTGGGGTGTACAGTCAAAAGCAGCTGCAAAAAGATACATTTTATCGAACATCTATATTTATCTATCATTTTGTTTGATTTCAGAGCTGGTAAGGATTATATGCACTGCATACCCAAAAAAAGAGACATTCTTTTGTAAATATTGCTAACAATGAATGCTTGTTACTATGTTTTTTCAATGTATCTAGAAGACATCTTACCACTTTTTTGTTGCTTGATAACAGCAACATTTCGTCGTATTGTATAATAACAAGCAGTCTGGTATCCAGATGACACAATTATAGTGAGTTTTCTAACTCTTCTTTTTACTTTATATCGAATATTAAAACACTAATTGTTATATATGAATGGTATGCGTGTAGGAAAAATTCATGGTAGATTTGGACCACGCACTTATCTTGACTTGAAATAATAGATACACGTTTCTTACTGTTATTAGTGGTGACGCTAGTATATTTTTACTTTTTTTTTCTGACATGTCCGCTTCGAAATGGTAGTTTCTTTTTTGTTCCTGGTGTTTGGGCTGTTTATAAGGTTTGTCCCGAGTATACTACTGGGCGTTAATGTTTTTTTTTTCTTTTTTTCCTTCTCAAAGTTCCTTAATTGTCTCATCGTATTATTATTATTATTTTACAGCTTCCATTCTCTGTTTTGTTATGTTTACGTACATACATTCCATTGTCGTCCTTTTTTCAATATTTTTTTTGTTGCTCAAAAACATGGAATTCTTTTCATCAAGGTTAGAAATCATTTCTAATTAAAGAAAGGGTAGGGTTACAAGGAATAAAAAAAAGTTTCAAACTGTCTAACTTTTATATTATAGTATATCTTGATATCCCTATTGCATGGTAACCAGCGCTAGTCGTTGTGTTGAAGAAGTTATATCTTTTTATAATTAAAACAGTATCTTCTTCCTTCTTTATAGCAAACAAGTTAAAAAAAAGGCTAATTCATTTTATTTTTAATTTTAATATTATTCTTTTGTACTTCTACATATATTTTCTTTTGTATTGTATACATATTTGTTCGTCTATTTTGTTTTCTGTACTTGCTTTATATTTTTTACTACTTACATTTTTGTTGCATCTTCTCTTTGTTTGACCACGAACTACTTCCCCTCAAAAAAAAAAAAAGCAAAAAACGAAAACGAAAAAAAAAAAAAAAAAAAAAAAAAAAAAAAAAAAAAACTGGCAAGTTTCTTTGTTGAAACCAATCTGAATCGAAATGCAAGAAAAAAACATATATGGAACTTGCAAAGAGAAAAGAAAAAACATTTGGCACGAACCCTGTTGTTTTTCTTCTTTTTCTCTTCCTTTTCATAATTTTTATTTTTATTTTTGCCCCACCACACTCATTATTATTTTTTTCTTTCTTAAATCCTGAGCTGAATTAACCTTTTCACTTTCTATCTTTTTTTTTAATTCTCATGCTGTATTTTTTTTTCCATTTTTTAATTATTTTGGATCTATGCCTTTGATTTGTACCGATAATATGCCCCTCTTCAAAAATCAATTTCTTTTTTTTTTTTCAATAAATATTATTTTTATTACATTGTATGAACAACGTAATTAATGTTAAGAGTAAACAATAAAAATCACAACGATATATAAACATAGTTTTGAAAATTCTGTTCAATTTTTCTGACCTTCTTTAAGAAGCTTGATCGACAACTTAAATTCACTACGTTTATCATGATTATGCCACTTCGATTACTTCATTTGTTTTCTGTATAATATATGATTTTGTTCCCGATGGTGTTATTATTATTAATAATTTTCAAGGTGTGTAAAAACGTGTTCGTTGTTAAGCGAGAAGTATCGTTACAGAGATATGTTGCTTAGGTTATACGCTTGCATCTTTGATCACCTAGTATATGTATTCAAGAACTTGGAACATCTCATAGACGTGGACCCTTAGCAAAGGATCTGGAATTAATTCGAACTTATCACTTGAGGAAGACCTCAGTAACTAAAACACAACGTCGATCCATTGTAATGAGCGAATATAGTTATATGTGGCTCTTTTTTTTTTTTTTTTTTTTTTTTTTTTTTTGAATATGCGTATATGTGCTATACGCTGGTCAAAAAAGCAAACCATTAGAATGTTTATGAGAAGTTATGATCTTTTTTTTTTAATTTAATGACATATTCAGTAATAGTTTAAAGTCCTTCTCTACAATTTCTTACTGTCTTGAAGCCTATTGAAGCCTATTGTTAAAGGGATGTTGAAATCTTTGGATGTATCTTTTAAAAACGAGGTTTATAGTTTAACCTTTTCCGGCTCTTTTTAAAGATTTATTACAACCTTATCTTTTTCCTTATTAGAGAACTACTTATCTTTATTTGTAATAACCTCACAACAACTAAAATTTCATTTTAAACAAACATAAAGTAATTATTTGGTAAAAAAAAAAAAATCAAAGGGCATAATAATAATAATTATTATTATTATTATTCAAAAATAAGATAATAACAATATAAAATAAGGGGTCCTACAATTTGGATGTGTAGGTGAAATAAAAGGGTATGTTATATTACACCATTCACATTATTCATGTCAAAAAGAGAAAGGGAACAAAAGGATGCAATAAAAAAAGTCTGTCTGTATAACAAAGGAAAAAAAAAAGAAACTAGTATAGCAAGTGTAAAAAATTAAGAAGATATACAATGAAAAAGAGATAAAAAGATATGAAGGGGAAAAAATCAAAAATAATATGTATGCAATAAATTAATGCTAAAAAAAGAAGTAAAAAAATAATATTTATAATGTAAATAAAAGAAAGAGAAAATTACCAGTACATGACTCCTGAAGAATCTCTACTAGTTTCATTAATATCATTCTGTTGAGGTTGTTGTCGACTACTCGTACTACTACTACTACTACTTGTTGTATTGGTAGCGGCTCCTGTTCCTGCCAGGCCTATACCAAAACCAGTCGGACCAGAAGGATCTGGTGTTGCACCTAAGTAATGTAGTAATGCAAGTTCTCTTGGAGGTGTCAGATTGGATACACCTGATAGTACATCAACTGTATCATCTGTGTGAATCAGATGTTTGTTATTGCTGAGCGGGTTCGGCCTTTCTTGAATCGGACTTTCTTGTTGCTGCTGCGGTTGCGATTGTTGCTGTGAGCGAGACTGTTGTTGTTGCACAGGTGCAAATTCATGTGATGGTATTAATGGTTGCTGATGTTGGGATGGTGGTGATCCCGTTGATACCGGTTGTTGTGGAAATTCCCCATTAGTATTACCATTATATTCAGGATTATTCATTTGTGCAGCTCCCAAATAATTATTCCATTCATTCATATCCATTGATGGCGGTACACCCCAAAACGCAGCTCCTAACGGATCAAATTGTTGATGTGCAGCTGGACCTGGAATGGTTCCTGGAGCAGCAAATGGATCGACTGTTGGTGCTGTTGACCCATATGTATTTGATACTGGTAACCATTGTCCTGATAACGAATAACCAAAATTATTATTACTCTCATTGTTATTGATGCTATTATTGAGCACACCGGACGATCGAGAAAATGTAGGTGTAAGACGACCATCACCATTATTATTGTTCATCCACCCACCTTGATTGGTACTGGTGGTGCTACTGTTACTCGTAGGGGGTTGTTGTTGTTGTTGTTGTTGATGCTGATGCTGCAGCTGTTGCTGTTGCTGTTGTAATAGGAGTCCTTGTTGCTTCTGCGGCCGTTGTTGTTGAGGTTCTTCTTTATTCTGATCTTCAGATAAATTTGAAAATGCCAGTGAAAGCGGTGGTGTTTGTATTCGATTCACATTTTGATTGATATTTGCCGTTGTTGACCGTAAGTCCGTATCAAACGTCAAATTAATATCTCGAAGACCGGCGAGTTCACCGAGAATACTACAACTTCGTGACGCTGTACTCCAAGTTAGCTCGATCTCATCATAGGCGCGCATTATCTTGTTGATTTTCACCTTTGATTCAAATGATTTTTCCGAGTCCGCTGCAGTTGCTGATTTCATAAAAATAATAGCTGCTGTAAAAATATAATACACCGTAAAGTTGGAAACGTACCTGAGATTATTTTCAGATAACATGGTTGAAACGATATCTAGGATGGAATTAGCGGCTGATATACAAATGTTATATGAGGGTAACGATGAAGATGATAAAGCTGATAAAGATGATGATGGGCCCGGAATAAATGGTCGATGAAGCAAAATGACAGTTGTGTGATAAATCATATGTAATTGTGATACTGGAGAAGGTGGATCAGAGATATTTTCACCATTATCCCCGGACATATCAAAGCGTAAGGATGCCGGCATACTGTTGAACCAATTAGTTAATTGTTGATTAAGCGCGGATAAAACATGATCGATGTGTTGTGTTCCTGCATGATGTCGCGCCTTTGCATAATAAATATTTTTGAGCACGTGGCCAAGAATATCGCAGATCTTGATCAGCTGTATAAATGATTCTAGCAACGAAACCGGTGGTCGGACATCATTTTGTTCTTTACTGTTGTTAACACATATCTTTTGATCATCATCTACAGTCGGGAAAGGGACATCACAATCACGCTCTTCAAACACGGATGCACGTCCAAATATTGCACTGAATAGTCGATCAACAATAAAACAGCACCAGAATACACGCTTTCGTCGTTCCCGTTCATCTGGCGGGATATTCCAATGGTCACAATTGCGATGTAATCCTAGATCTTGTGCCATTCGGAACGCCTATATACATGGCAAAAACTTCAGTTAATTTTTTTTCTTTTTTTTTTCAATTATTGTTCTCTCTCGAAAAAAAAAAAGAATATTCGCTTACAAGTCCACTATAAAGCCATGCTCGGGGTGAATTCATAGCACCATGTTGGTGACATGCCATCAACAAAAGGGCTTGTACAGTAGATATTTTTGGTGTATCATAATAATCATCTAGCAACAATTTGGCTCGTTCAAAAAAGATATCGCCAGCTGTATCAGGAGAATTAGGGTCAGAACGCACACGTAAATCTGGAGAAACTCGAGAAGCAATGGCATAGATGGCATTCAATAACAACGGCGAGATATTATCCGAGGGTGGGTCTATTGATGAATGTAATAAACGTTTATAAAACATTGGAAGTACAGGATAATAGTGCTTAAAGTAAATACGAATTAAATGCATCGACAAATCTCTAGGTGGTAATTCTAACTTGTCCAAAGGAGCTGATGGTTTGTTCAAAGTTGTCTTGATATGACCACAATTGGTTAAATGAAAAGCTCCATTTCGGTAGGCGCGACTGTTTTGAAGCAAATAGAAACCCGAAGATCGACCTAGGTACCGTACTTGACCCGTTTCATCCATTGATAGTTGACCGTTGCTGTCGTCTATTACTGATCCTTCTGTCGGACTACTTGGTGTTAATTCTTCATGACCGAGTGTGGGGCTATCCATAAGCTGTGACGATGAAGCTGGTGAACCTGGTGGAGTAGGTCGAGAGATTTTCTTGGATTTTTTCGAACGGATATTACTGCTACTGCTGCTGCTACTAGCGCCACTTGTGCTTTGCCATAAAAATGTTCGATTTTTATTACTTCCACGTCCACGTCGTACGGGTCGAGTACTGATCTGTTCACCTGTAGCGGTCTCAAGAGGCTGATGAAGTTCTGCTAAAACAGCTTGAGATCGCGGGTCTTCCGTATTCTCAGATATATCACTCAATATTTGTTCCAGTTTGTGCAGTCGATTTTCAATTGCTTCAATATAACCTTTGGGTGGACCACGCTAATTGAATTGATGAAATAATTAGTCATTGATAATCTTTACATGAGGCGTAGAACCAAAAAGACCGCTAGCACAGAAATGTAGAAAAAGAGAGAGAGTAGTAGATAATTATACCTTCTTGGTCGTATCGTTATAACTACATTCTAGACTGAACGCTTGACAATTACTACAAACTGGGCTAAGTCCATCGCATTTTATTTTTTTACGACGACAAAGATCACTATATTAAAACAAGGTACCAAAAAAAAAAAAATAATAGTAATTAGTCCCACGGTTCATTTGTAAGAATAAATAAGAGCGAAAAAAATAAGCTTCTTTTATTTTTCTAGGAATTACAAAACTCACCACGCGCGGCTTACTCGTTGTCTCTTTGCAGCTTCTTCAGCTGTTTCGCCACTTGACATGATTTATTTTTTGATCCCAATTTCGCCCCACACTCAAATGGAGGAAGAAATATTAAAAAGCGAGGAAAGAAAATAAAGGCAGGAAGAGAAAAGAAGGAAAAGAGTTTAGTGAACCAAAAGTAAAAGGGAGAGAGACCCGGTCTATAAAACTCAGAACAAAAAAAAAAGTATACTGAAAAAAGGATATGAGAGAGCATACACACACACACACACACACACACACACCATGAACGAAAGTACATTTGTCACGTGATTCAATACCATAGAATTTCTTTGATAATTATAAAGAATAGAACAAAGGAATTTATAACTCGTTTTGATCGGGCAGTGCCGACTAGTATACTTCTTTTGCCACATGTCCTGATTACATGTTATGATATAATAAAAATATTTTTTAGAGCTTAAATACGCAACTAATACTCATTCTCCAGTATCTGTTACACCATTTTTACATAAAAGGAAAAATAAAATCTTTTTTGGTTGTTTTTTCGTATCGGACTTTATTTGAGTTTTTTTTGATCTAATCAATCCGCCCCACCGGTTTGAATAATTTTGGTTTTAACTATAAAATAACTCACAATGTACCTATTACGCATTAGCGTAACTATGGTAACAAATAAGAAAAATCCAGATCAAAGGATTGTTTGAATTATGATTTATATTCATTTCTTTTCAGTACTTGTAAAACGTACCTAATTTGATTATATAACTTGAAACATACATCACAGCCCGCTTTCCAATTAAAAAATATGTCAAATAAAGGGGCGCCCTCATTCTTTGATCCATATCCATATCCTTTCCAATTTCAATGTAAATAGCATATAATGAAAAAATTCGTTATATTTTCAATTGCTCGTGATATATAAAATAATAACTTTTTTCAACGTAATAAAAAAAAAGAGCTCGTGGGAGTATTTTATATATGTTGTAATAAGTCAACCAACTATGATTACTTTTATAATATATTTAATTAAATAAATGAACAAGGTGTAAGTTATATTATTGCCAAGAAGTTTTAATATCTAAACCAATCAAATGATTATTTATTTTCGCTCAAAAAAAAAAAATCGTCGTTAATCCATTTTTTTCTCTGAGTCAACGGAATAATAACAGTATTTCCCCGAGCCGATTCATGATCTCAGATTTATAGTACGACTGCTTGTATATACATTATTTAGTAGTACCATTTTATATGCAATGCGTTATAGCTAGGAATTTGGGATTGTTTATGTTTATACACTTTTTCATAAACAGATTATTCTTTTTTATTTTGTTTACAAATATTTACTGACGACAAAAATTCCTCTTTTTTTTTTTGCTGCGAGAGTGGGAAATTACATAAAAAGCAACCAAACATCTGACTGACTTTGTCCTTGAACATATTCAATTTATTTTTTTATGTCCATACAACAAATAAACAACCTCCTTAAAAAAACCTTGAAAGGCACACATAATCATAATTTAGATAGTAATAACCTCTAATTGACTACACACGTGCACTTAATTATATAGTATACTCTATCTATATATGATTGATATTGGTTCCTCAAAACGGATATATACGGAAAGTAGAAGAAAAAAGATGCAATAATAATAAGAAATCAACGCCACATGCATCATACTAGTATAGCATATGCCTAAAACAAGATACTCAATTAATTTTGTATTTGTCTTTTTTTCTTCTGGTCATATGTTGGCTGTATTATAAGTAATTCCTTTTTTTTTTTATAAAAATGTATTGGTATTTTCTGTTACAAAAGTGAATTATAATAATATATGATACTCATAAACATACCAGTTTCCACATTTCATTACCTTTGTGATTCTAAATCATTTACGAAAAGAATGAACATATAGAAAATCACGTTTTTTAATCTGTATACAATAAAGTATATATTTGTCTTCATTCGCTTACACGTTGACTGCGTTTGCTGCTATTTAGGATATGTAGTACAGGAAGTTCCCGTGATAGTCATTTTTATGTTACACGGGTGCTCGGATCTCCCCCTGCTTAAACGCACCTCTAATACTTAAGCCCCACCACCAAAACTGGCTTCTGATAATAATGAATATTTCAATTCCGTCGTACATATTTGATTGTTTTTCTACTTCGGTCAGGTAGATATTATAGTCATTTCATTTCAAGAGAAAGCTTGCCATTTTAATGAGTTACTTATCTTGTCCAAGAAGAAATAAAGAAACATAAACTCAGTAGTATAATATTTTAATTCTAGATCAGATTAGCTGTCAATCTCAATTTCTATTGGTATGTTAAAAGAAAAAAAAAGTTAGGCTGCTAAACCGTACCCATTAACAGTTTTTTATATGAATTCCAGGTACTGTATATAGTCATCCAAAATATTAAGACTACTGCTGCCATAGAGGAAAAAAGAAAACGGTTATTAAATACATATAAAATACATGTATTTGAAATCTCAATAATGTCTGTTTTTGTTGCTAAAAATTAAACGATACGACTTTCTTCATGTAAAAAATTAATTTTGATGATTGTGTGACAACAGAGTTGTCAGTTTTTTAGAGTTTTTAGCTTCCACTCCTGAATACGTCTTTCACGATGCAGGCTTTCAAAGATAAAATATCCGAGAAGTCCGTGATCACAGCAAAGACACTTTTACAATCTCACTACCCGGTTTACGGAGACTTCCGTAAATAAAAGGAAGGTAATTTATGCAGAGCTGCTGTCGGAGGAACGAAATAAATTAAACGTGCGTCCGGTTTTTAACATTATTCTTATTACCGCTTTTTGGTTGATTTCGTCGATTGATAGCCCTCATGGCTAATTTATTATGATATATTAAATGTTCTCTGTTTAACAATAATGTTTAGGATGATGATGATAGTAATCGATATCAACTCGATATTTTATAGCTATTATTAACTTCTATATGTAGATAATCATATCATATAAAAATTATTACTCATATTCTTATAGTTAACTATTCCGAAAATAGGACATGTGAAGGGGATACTATGTTCAGTGTGATACGGCGGAGCCAATAAGAACTCGAGAATATTGCTAGTACAGTAGTAATAAGTTGAAGTTTGCTGATGTTGCGTGGAAGTCCATAATAAATCTGTCTGAACATATTACGGTGAAGATCTTTGCCAATTCCTATGAGCATTTCAGTTAATAAAGTTGGTCAAGCTATACTTCATCTAAGCTCACCTTGTACCAAAAGTAATCCACGCTCATATCATGTCAAAAGAGCATTTTAAATGATAAGCTCTACTAAATTTAGTAGCAATAATTATTAGTTTTTGTCATTAAATATCAATTCACGGTATTATCATAGCTGACCAAAATGAAAACGTATACAAATGATGATACTTCTAGCGGCTGGCACTAGAGTACAGTACCAACAAGAATTATCATAGTAGTACGTAGTGTCCATGTACAATGCGTTTACAGTTACATCAATTTGATCTATTCAAAAAATTAAATTGATAAAACTACTCTATAGATGAAGTAAACACAGTAACGTCATGCTAATTACAATTGTTGTTAACTTAAAAAAGTATCAAGTTAAATAAAGTGGTGTTGTTCACATTTTTTTTTTGTAAAGTTATCTGTACGTTGAGACTTCTTCTTTAATTTTAAAAAAGTTACGAGGAGTGCATATTCAAATCCAGTGGACATTTTCCTTCCAGTCAAAAATTGCCATTCCTTCTGGTAGTTCATTATAGCGATTATTCCCTACTTAGAATAAAATATCTAATGGATTTAATTAAATGAATCGTCATTTACTGCGCCTCCCTTTCCAAATTCAATATAGTATCCAAAGTAGAAACATTATTCTTATAATAAAATGATATGTCATGATAAACTATTAATAAGTAATTGATATATCATTTATATATTCCTTATTTCTTATTCACTATCATATATAAACCAAGCAACGCTACTATTTTTCTTTTTTCTATAAATAAATTTTCTCTTCAGTCAAAAATGGAATTTCTTAAAAACATTCAAGAGGTCATCCATTCAGTCCAAAATATTTCTTTAAGCTCTTCTTCACAAGTACGTCAAAGCAGTTATAGTTAGAATAGTCTACATCACGGCTAGTATACTGATTTCACACAATATATTTCATATTATTTTGTCCATAAAAAAATGTTATCGTAAAAACAATAGCAATCATGGGACGGTTATTACTACGACAACCAAGAACAAAGGTTGTGTAATAAAATTTTACTTTTTCCAAACGAAATTATGAATGACATTTCTAAACACTTGTCAAAACGGGATTACAAGCAATGTATGCTTGTCTGCAAGTCATGGTTTTTTCGTTTTTTTGGGATTACCTATGGTCAGATTATTTTTACGCAGCTTGAACAAATCAACCAGTTTAACTCACTTATCAAGCACGCCAAGTCATGCCTTTTTAAAGCTGCTTCTATTATGGTCATGACAGACTCTGTAACAAATCTGTCGCTTAATGAAGTAGAAAGCCCACTTGGATATGCATACTCAGATCTGGATTATCAAAGCGAAGTTATTCAAGTTCTTAATATTCTTCGGAATATACAAGTGTTAAATCTGTCTTGGATTCAAGTTCACTCTATTTCATCTTCCGTTCGTGAAACGAGTGTGAGCGACAACCACTACGATGGCAGTTGCAGCAGCACCACAGTATGGCCTCATATCAGACAACTACGCTGGTTAAAAATTTCCAAAAGAATTTTGACTACTTCACAACATTTAATATGCAATCACTAATGATGACATATTCGAGTCGACACAACCTTACAACTATCAGCAACGCATTTGAAAGCCCGGAGTATGTATTGGATTTATTACGAGGATTCCCATTGCTAGAATCTTTCACGTTAGCATTTACTGCAAGCGAAGATAGACGGTGGATTGGGATAGAATATTTGGACTATATTCATCAGCTATGTCCTCGATTGCATACATTCAAACTGGATAATGCTCCATTATATGTAACAAAATTGTCTGATCAAGAATCTACTGATACATTTGTAAATTCAGATACGCAGAAAATGCAGCACTTGGAGCTTAGAAGTCCCGTGTTCTATGATTTTGAACAATTCTTTTTGTTTCATACTTATGTCACATACAAATATAAGTCAATTTTGTCACTTACAGCATACAACATCCGCATAACAACCATTCGTGATAACAACAACAGCAGCAATACTATTTCTGCTGCTTCGCTACCACTTGAAAAACAATTATCAAAGCCACCGTCAACCATTTGGGAAAATCTCGAAGAGCTGAAATTTATGGGTATACGTTCAAGTAGCGCGATATCAGTCTGTAAGGCAATTATTCAAGAAGCCGGTAAAAATGGAAAATTGACATATATTTTTATGTCTGGTAAATATGTACACAAGAATAAGGTGCATCCAATCGTAGTGAACTTAGCATGGATTCGAGAGTTCTGCCCATATCTCAAAACACTTGATATGAATTATATTTCATTACTAAACAGTGATGTATATTATCTGGATGATGACATTTTGTTTGATGATAACGGCAGCCAACCTGTTTGCCAGGGTACCCTTTTCAGAAAATTATGTCTGAGACGTGGCACAAACACCTCCACTTGGAATGTTCAAGCATGCAAGTTTGAGCGGAAAAGTACTAGTATTAAAGCCATTGTTGCTGATTAGTAATCATTTACCATATATGCTTATCAAGTGTTACTTATGTCAATATCAATAAAAAATAAATAAAACTGAAAAAGATAAAAAATGAAAGATTATTATATATTACGCTACGTATTGTATTTATTTATTGATAAAACAAATTGAAACGGCAGAAGATCGATACTAGTCATAAGAAGTTTTAAAATTTCTTGAAGACAAGAATATTATTGGTTTTATGTAATCGAACATTCTAATTTTCTAATTATGTTTGAAACAGAGAAGCATAAATAGATGGTAGCATTCATTGTTATTTCTCCGTGCTCATAGAAGTTACTTATTCTACTAGGATATAGACGAAACCTTCACTATAAAGATAGATAGTATCATGCTGTTGGGGGATTGTAAGATAATAAAGAAATATAGAATGATTGGTTGATTGTATGAGTGAAGAAGAAGAAACCTTATATTTACATAATATCAACGAGTGTATGTTTTCTGTATATAAATATATATATATATATATTAATATGTCCATACATATACATTTATAGACATCAAGTTGCCTGTATTATATATGTAGAGCGACAAACGGAAAAGTTTCGACCTTCACTTACCGCAGGTCAACTTATATATTATGCTGCGATAATATTGATATATTGTAACGTATAAAAATTGAAAACATTTTTATACCAACATCATCACCATCATTATTATAATTATTATTCTTATCAGTATTATTTGTATTACCGTTATAGCATCACAAACAGTCAAATTACGTGATCTACGTGGTGCATGCAACGACACATTTATGTCGAAGCTACGACAAAGCAATGACAGATTGGGGTCATTGCAAATAGCATAAATAGCCTAAAATAATTTCAAATAAATCTTCTCTTCAGTTCTATCTTTAATTTTTAAATCTTTTAGTCTTTTAATAATTATATAATTGGCCTAGAAATAGCTTTCTTTGAGCATAAAATTTCTTAAATTCATTATAAGATTTCTCTTTTGTGGATTCAGACGTAATATTCCTGAATAAGAACTCCCCCCACAACTCAAATTTCTATTCTATTTCACACAATTTATTATTCAGATACAACTACATAGTGCATTATTTCTTCTTTATTTTATATCCTTATACAAAGTACTTCAATTACATATTGAACGCTTCAACATGTTAGGAGCTCGGACGCAGGTTCTATAATATTTAGTCTTATTATTCATTTGACTGTATATAAACATAACTGTTAATGAGTCATTATTTAAAAGCGCATAATAAACTTCCAACCCTTAACAAATGGGACCAATATAACTATGTTAACAGAGTAAAAAAAAAATATTCGATCACAGTTGCACAATTACTCATTTTCTAATATTACTGAAAAATGGTCAGTGGTATTTTTGTCGTCATTGCTTAGCAACTTTTACTAATTCGGCTAAGCAGTAATAAAAAAAAACTGGTATTTTATTATCTCCTTTAAAGCTTAATTTTTCGAGAAAAAAATTGCTCAGTATCATATCAAATAAGTGAAAAAAAAATAGATGGCATCGCAGTTTTTACTGACTCAATCCTGTACCATATTAATAAGAAAAATAACACATACATTATTTCATTTAATTTGGAGTACTTATAATATCTATGCTATATATTATATTATACAGCATGTAACTATATATACTATAATTCTACTGTTTTATTCTATTATTAGCATACTCTATATGCAGCTATAAAGTAAATGTGTTCGACTGTATACCTGCTATAAATTAATGACAGAAAAGGGGTTAGCTTACAAAAAAAAAAAAAAGGAAGAATCCAGATATGCACAAGAAAAAGTAATTGAAAAAGGATGAAGTAAGAAAGAGGAGAGAAGAAGGATGAGGAAGGAGAACATAAGAAGAAAGGAAGAATTAATATCATTTTTGACTGATCATGATGGTTCATACATACGCAGCTATGATGCACTGTGATTTTTATTATGTTTGTGCTGTGAGGGACCTTCCTTATTTTGCCACTGATATTTTTTTTTGGACTAATGTGACATTTTTATATGACTTCTGATACACTCCTTGTGCTCAATCTTTTTACAAATATTATAACAAGCTTTCAATCAAACAATTCTCCTTATTAATCTTTTATTTTTACTCTTTACCTGCCTGTTGTTTATTCCCGTGACATAATTATAACAACGGCTATTAATACAATTTTCGTTTCTTATTCTTTTGGAGATTTCTTCCGTATTTTGGCGGTGAATTATAGTTTATATGTAATTGCTACGAGTCAAAATAAGAAAATACCAATAGATAATTAAACTATTCATATTTGTATCCAACCAAAGAAGTTACTATATATGTACAAAATCGTATGGAGCAGGAAAAGAGAATTATAAATCAACACACCGTTGCATAACATATATAATAATGATGAATGCTTGTTTTTTATTGAGGGTAAAAGTTTGCGAGATAAAAAAAAAACAGCGTTTGCTATCTAGTGATTTATATTATCTACGATTCGTACCGTTGACTATCCAACAAATTATATGAAAAACGAGATGATAATATTCAATGTGGTAACAAATATAGTAACACTGATTAGCTTTAAGTGACAAAAGTATCGTAATAGTAGAAAGTAGTTACGGAGACAGTACAGTTGAGTAAAACTTATGTTGTCGATAATATATAACGAGGAGACCATAAAGCAACATAGGTACCGTAATTTTTTATAAGAGGGGAATTAAGATCTTCCTCTCTTGTCTCCGCGAATCAATAAGGGAAAAGAGCAATGACGACGAAAAAGTAAAAGAAAAAGAAGGAGGAGGTTGGAATGAATAAAAAAATATAATTGACAATTATAATGGTAATATAATATAAAATAATTTATAATTATCACCATTGTTCCTTTGCATTTTTTTATACTACATATGATGATACGTATACAAGTTTACTTTTGCTACGCGCGCGAGTGAAATTATTAAGAGGGGTTGACTAACGAAAACGGGAGTTAAAAAGTTGAAAAACCTGCAGTAATTAGTTATTTAGGCAGGTTTTCAAGTTGAATACATCTAGGAGTAAATTATACAGGGGGGAGAGAAATGAAAAAGCAAGTACATTTTTTGTAAATATAAAAAAAAATAAACACACAAACAATATAACAATATAAAAATACTATTTAATTGAATGAATCTTTTTTTTTTCATTAACTATTAATAAAAGAAGAAAGATATTTATTAATAATTAATTCTATCTGTATGTGATTATCATTATATGTTAAGCGCTCTTGGAAGATTTAGAGAAGAAAATTTACAAAAAGGATAATATGGGTTAATCATTATTAGAATAATAATAAAAAGATTAGTGATCGACAAGAGAATATTAAAGTTTTTGGGATATCAAAAAAATTAAGGTACTACTTTGAACTAATTTACTCTAACTCTAGTGTAGTATTATACAGAAGAATTATACATGGCATCCTTTCTTCTTATCCTTCTCTCTTCTTTCTACTTCAGTTGTATTGGATAGTTCAACTTGTAGAAGCTTCCCATGGTGTTCCGGCAATAGGTTCTTTAGTAGTTTCAATTTGTACTCTTACAAAAGCATGAATATGATTTATATTTATGTTAGATTGAATTATTTGCTTATATAGTATTAAAAGTTAAGAAGTATAATACGCAGTTGCATAAAATATTAGATACTATTATTGGAGACTTAAGAATTAATCATACGTAATACAAAACTATTATTTAATAATTTAATTTAGATTATAATCATATAATAATATACCACCCCAGAGCTACATTTAAGCCTACGAGTTCGCTTTTGAAAAACACGAAGGAAGCTATCAATAAAATTAGACGCTTTGCTAAATACGACAGCACTAATTATACTCTCTTTCATAATAAACAAATCATTGAAACTTTATTTATTTTTCAGGATCTTATGCAAATGATATTATAATATGATTCGAAAAAAGGGTTGTTTCTTATTTTATTTTTAAAAAACGTTATGCAATGTACTAACTATACGAGTCCTGAATAAAAATACCATTAATTATTTAAACTTATTTTCAGCTTTTTCAAAAGCATATACTTAGTTCTTTATACACACTGTGACAATTTCACTATTTCTTACTGAAAAACACGATAAGAAAAATAAAGTGACTAGAGTATTTTATGAGTTTTCTCCATCTTAATACACAATTCCAAATGTCATACAATATCGTTAAAATTCGTGCACTACGCTGTTTAAAGAAAAAATAGATTTTAATCGACTACGTATGTACTGTATAGTTTTAGTTTTACAGACTTGATGGTACATACCTATATATATATATAAATATTATTTTATAAAAGCTCAGACTAATAAATAAAAACGAGCATGAGGTGATGAATCATTATTTAATAACAGGCACTATTATTTTAAAGAAAACTAAAAGAAATGTTAAACCTGTTAAAAACACTATACGTATTAATAAATAGAGTAATAAAAAAGAGGCGTCATCTACTAGCAGTAATATCAATACCTGGTTCTAGTTGAAACAACTATAGTAGCAATAATATTTTATGTAGTCATATTACTATTATTATAGTTATATATATAAATTATTTTTGAAGTAAACTATAATTATCACTACATGCTTTAATACTGTTCACTATTAATGATAGGAGAAGGTGACATTCAGTGATACTTATATGTTCACCTAATAAAATTCCGGCTCTTTTTCTTAAATTTGGATAATAAATTAAAGATATGTGCTTTTTTCGGGTACGAATAATAAAGAGGTCCGACCAACTTTACACTTGAAAAAATAAATAAATCATCAGGAGAAAGAGCTAAACGTTTATATTTTATTTTTTAAAGTTGCAAATGACAAATAGAATCCGGTAAACAAGGGGACGCCCGTAAAGCCAAGAAAACATACATCAGATCGCTGGACAACTGCTTATAAACCCCTTACATCTCTTTCTTACATTCACTTGCATCATTTTTCCGCAAGAGGGGGTGGGCAGTAAGAGGCAATTGTATCAAGGAGGTGGTGCATAACAACGGACGAAATAGATAAATCATAGAACTGTATATTTAACTACGTAAAGTGATTTTTTCAGCTTTTTATGCTAGCTTGAAAAGAAGGGAACACTTGATATTGCTAAAAGTATATTTTAAACAGGTAGTGATAATAAAAATAAAAATGAATGCAGAGGAGAAGGAGACAAAAAAAATATTACGTAAGAGAAAAGAAAACACTATTATTTTATTTTATTCTGTTGTGAATTAAAAGAAATGTAAAGGTCCTCAATGCTGCTCCAAATTCCAATGGTAGCATAATGAAGTGTTTTGATTCAAAAAGTGCCTGGCTTGTTGGTTGTTGTTGAAATGACTATTATTTACATCCAAAAATTTGGTTGTTGCTGTTGTTGTATTATTAACAATACGGGGTGTGGATGGGGAATCTGATGCAGTAGACGATGCAGAAGAATAGGAAGATGAAGAATATGACGGTGTAGGAGATGTTGCTGCTGGATTTATAGCTGACGTTTCTAATAATGAAAGCGGTGATGTGGGAGGTTGTAAGTAAAGCTCAGATGCTTTATTTTTAATATTATCGTAACTATGTGCATGTAATGCAGTAGATGTACTTTCTTCATTAGTTGAAATAATTTTATTTATGCCGAAGGCGCGGTCTTCATCAATATAGTCTTGAATATAATGCAATATCGTCATTGCAATAGAGTTAGTATACTCCATGGTAGTACTATTGCTATTATTGTTTCCGGGTTGAAATTTTATGTTATAACGACGATTATTTTTGTTCTCAGCAGCTACTACTGACGAGGGTCGTCGTTGTTTTTGTTGGTATTCTTGCTGTTTTATATGGCTGTCAATATTGAAAGATCGTCGCGATTGAACAAATGCATATTTGTTTGTAAAAGATTTACACTGAAGAATGCGTAATCTTAATTCAGGCAAAGATATGCGGAGTGCTGGATCCAAACAAAAGATACGCTTCAAAATAGAGTTTAATTCTGTTGAGATGCAAGGCAATATTTCTTTAAAGAATTGCGATGGATTGCGTACATATGCAGCAAATGATGGATCATTCATAGATGCTTGTTTCCATGGATTTCTCCCCGCAGCTAAGTTAATAAGAATTACTCCCAGGCTCCATACATCATTTTGCTGTGTTCCATAGCCTTTGATACGTGTGTTGTTTCTAATAAATCCACCTTGTGATTCTAATATACAGAAAAATACAATAAATAGGATCAATATACGTTGAGTATACAATTAAAAGCATAAACGAATAATTTTAGAACACTTGCAGCTTTTGTTTGTTTATTAAAATGAACAGTAAAAAAAAATTGTTATTACTGTTATTATTTACCTGGTGAAAAATAAAATACGGATCCACAACCAAAATCTGCTGATACCGTTTGGGTTGTAGCCAAACCAAAATCAGCCAATTTAACTTGCCAGTTTGGAAACATAAGAATATTTTCAGGTTTGAGATCACGATGGGCAATACCATGGTGATGACAGTATTGGACAGCATCGACGATTTGTAAAAAGATATGACGTATCGCATCATTGTTACCAACAATTTGACTACCAGGTTGTGTGATGGCGCTGAATAGGTCTCCATTGGATGCATATTCCAATATCAGAAAGGTCCAATCCCCATGCTGTACGACTTTATCAAATGTCAAAATGTTATGGTGACTGGATAATCGACGATGTAATTCAATCTCATTGAATCGTTCCTTTTTTTGTGATAGTAACTTAACGGCGTACATTTTTCCAGTTTTTACATGTCGTCCTTGGTAAACGATTCCGTATGCACCAAACCCCAGTACTGAAATTAATTGTATAGAATCTTTGTCGATGAAAATATTCAAGAGAACATTTGGATTGGCTAAAAATTGTTCGAACGAAGTTGCTGTTGTTATCATCATTATTTTAGTTATAGTACTTTGAATTATGTTATTGAAAATTTTCTTAGTAGTAATGGTAAAATATAGATCTGAAATATGGAATTGGAGAAGAAAGTAAAAATAATTTTAGGACACAGAGAAAGGAATGAAAAAAAAAAGTGTTGATGATGAAGAAGAGCCAGCTGTTTATAAATAAAAATACTCAACCAACTTATTGGAAAAACCTGCATGAGATTTTTGCGAAAAAGAAATCCGGTCTGTGTCCTGTAACTTGAAAGCATCATCTATTATGCTTCTCTTCCCCTCTTTATCTTTCCCAATGATAACCCAAGCATCATTGCCTCCCTTCCCATTATAATTTGATAGAAAAATATCCCTTCCTTATCAAGAAATAGCGCATTGAGTCAAGATTAGACAAAAACAAGGGATATTTTTTCTCTCTCTTTTTTTCTTTATTCTGCTGAAGAACTTGAACAAAAAGCATTCTGCTTTTACTCCCTGCTGAAGTTATATTTCCTCCTTGGACTCTTTTTCGTCTGTTAGCTGATTTTTTTTTTGATGACAGCGAAATATATATATAAAAAAAGTTTTTTCGTTGAATCCTGTTTATTCGTTTGTTGTATAACATCAAGTAACCTGACATTACTTTTATTTACTTTTCTGACTTCAAGATCTATTTCTTCCCCTTGTGCATACGTAGTTTAGACGTGGTAGTGGAACTTGGTTTTTTTTTTTTTTGGTATAAGTAATAAATATATCTGATATAAAATTATGCAAACTATTTTTCGTACTACCAACGATGTTTCCTTGCATAAAACAATCTACCGTGTTACCATGCTTTTTTCCTTCTTCAATGCCAATGCTGTTTTTCTAAAAGAAAAGAAAAATCAAGCAAAATTTCAATTATTCTATTTTATTCTATTAAAATAGAAAAATTGATTTTTTTTAAACTAATTTTTTTTTTTGATGATCAAAATAGCGCCAAGTCATAATAATAATAAAATAAAACATAATAATGTTTGTTTGTACACATACAAAATGGGAATTTTGAAAAATGTATCTTGAATAAAAAAAGGAGTAACAAAAGTACGCCTCAGAATACCCTTTTCTATTAATCCCAATTATTAACAGGGAACAGGTTGCTCTTGATTTTTTTTTTATAAACTGTGCATATAGCAATAAACAATGAAATTTTATTACTATGGTAACACGCCACTTCTTTAACTAACTTTTACTAATGTATATTTATCTTGAATAAACCATTACCATGAAAAAGTACAGAAAAGGTTATTTTGTTTTGCACTTGGAATCTATAAATGTTTTTTTAATAAGATATAATTTCTTGTTTCAACAAGTATCATACGAATGACAAAAGTCTGGTTTTTTCCTAAAATCATTATAATGTTCACTGCGCAGCCCAGAAAGTACTACTCTACTTTCCTAACATTAAAAAAAATTCACACGTACTTTTTTTTTTTGCTTCTCCTTTGTCTTTATCTCCTATAAATCTTGCTGTGCTTATAAATTATTATTGGTTTCTTATTTCTTTACTTTGTTGTTAAAATGACAGAGAGAATGTTTAAAATAACCGGTTTTTTTTTTATCTTATAATATACTTTTAAGTTTGAGTTTGTGCCCGCTCAAAAAAAAAAAAAAAAAAATCGATGAGTCTTTGTCGTCATTTCTTTACTAACGTAAATGGAATATCTTTCAAATTTCATAATTTCACTATTAATAACTACAAGCTGATCATAAAGTTTTTATACAATATATCACAATAATAGTGCACTCGCATACTTATGACCTCATCTCATTCAATGTTTTATTTATTACGTACTACTGCGATCAACATGCAATAGTTTGGGTCCATATGCGAGAAAAAAAATAGTAATCTATCATATATTCTTATCAATTTGTTGATTCAAAGTTGATAGCTGCCAACTATAGTTTTTGTTGAAATGATAAACGTTATAATAGTACTATTGGCGTAACAAATAATATCTTAGGGGGATTGAAAAGCGGGGGGTAAAGCTTATATGTTTTTTTTTATATAAGCGTAGATATTGTTAGAAGAATTAGATTGAGTGCGTGAACTACCTATATATATCATAAGGAGACGTTTTATACAATGAGTTGTATAAAAAAAAAAGATGGTCACTGATAAAAAGGATATTTAAAATTTCCAAAATCGTGTACTTACTCAATGAGAAGATACTTAATGTGGTAGCAAGAAAGGTTATTTTATGAGTTTGTGGCTATAACACGTTTTGTATGTTAATATAATATCGGCTCAGATAATTAAATACATGATATTTAATTATCATTCGCGCCATTTGTTCAATGTTAGTTTTAATGTGAGAATTATGAATTACTCGTTTTGTTAGATATCACAATTATGTATCGTCCGGACTATAAAGAAAAAAAAAGTCTGGCACTACTTCTCCTGGTAGTTTAAAGAAAAATAGACTACTCATTATTGTTTGTACTAACTATTTGATTATTATTAGTATTATTATTAGTGGATAATGTTATTGTTATCCCCCTCTGTCTTTTCACATCAGTTTAGTTTTTTCAGCATATGTACAAATGTGTTCATAGTACATAAAGGAGAAGCGAAAAAGAACATTCTTTGTTGTTAGCGATGTACACTATTTTTCATATTTTCAGTAAGAAGCATAGAGCTTTATAATATATGATCTGCGATGCCAGATTAAATGATAGATGAAGGAGAAAATGGATCTTTTTTCTTTCATTTTCATAATCAGAAATTCTATTTAAGGAGCGCTTGGATAAAATCCAAAAGAGAGAATTTGAATTTATATAATTTTTACTTGCATTATTCTGGCTTTGTGCTGCATAAAAAAAAAAGAGCACTCTATGCAGCATGTAGCACTTGTATGATTGTCCTAGTAAGCTCTAATAATAGATTAGAAAACTGTTCTACGTTAGTATAACAAACAAAAAATCAAACTATGCATAATGCATTAACATTGTCTTACTGTTGCAGATCTTTGCATAAAACAATAGTGAATAAATATAATGATAAGCAGGGTCTTTTTTTTTTTAGCACTAACAGGTATTAAACTAATAATAATCATTCGTGATTCGAACACTTGGGTGATGAGAAAAATACAGACCGACCTAGTTTTTCTTTTTATTAAACAAGGACTATTACGCCAAGATTTTTAATAGTTCAAGTACATTGGGTAGTATACTATTATTATATCCTCCTCATCTCGTAAACCAAATACAAGTAGTATTAATAGAACTTTTCAAATCCGCCTTCCCCTATGACAGTACCTCGGCAAATTTCTTTTTTTGATCCATTGATGCTATTAACAGATCCAGAATGTAAAGTACCAAAACCTTTTATTCGAGCAATATATAAATTAATATAAGCTTTCCTTCTTTACCTTTTTTATAGACCACTCATACTAGTTTTCTTCTTGTAAGAAGAAGAAAAAAACACGGGGTGATACTAGAAGGTAGGTCAAGGTGTAATAAAGTTTCAAATCTAAAGAAAAATATGTACGTATATATTTTTTAAACGTAGTCATCTGTGATTGAAACCTGTAGATATTGATATTTTTTTCATCTATTTATCATAAACTAAATAAAAAGATGTCCCAGCTCTTCTTTTTCAGTTGATTGCTATTTCAAAACTAATCATTTAGTCACGCTTTCTTAAAGCTTAAAATACAGTAAGTGTTATGGGTCTCAATAACTAATGACTCGAAAACTATTATATGAGACTTATTTAACAAACACATCTTCTTCAATATTTTGCTAAGATATTGAATATTCCGTGTTCTCCTATCAACAGTGGTAGTAATTAATTCCTGGAATATAGAGGAGATACATCTATATTTGAGAGGGTCAGTGCACATGAACCCCTTCATTTTGTTTCTCCAATCAAAAATATTAATAGCGGGTCATTTCTCCTTAAAAAAAAATTATTTCAATTTCAACAGGCACGTTTTCGGCTTTAGTTTGTGTATGTGTAAGAGTGGCACCAATCTGAATTACTGTTTTAAGTAAAGCAAAAGATGCTATTGTTACGATATGAAAAGTTCTACGTATCAGCTAAGAAGATCTTTTTATTTTTATAGACAGGAGTACCAATATCTCTAATATAAATATCTATTTTTTTTTTAAAAAAAAAAAGAAAACTCTAATTCATACCCTAGCAGATCTTCTCGGAGCTTATTGCCTTTTGGTTCGGTAGTATTATCCTTAAGGAGGTGTTTAACCTCGAGGATAAGGGTAAATACTATATATTATTATTTTTCGCAAGGTAAAACATTATTGTGATATACGTACCTAATAAGTATCAACTCGCACAGAGCACTTAACCGAATGATTCAATTATTATCGAACTATAAAGCTTTTTGTAGTAAAATGGAATGAACGACCATTTTATCGTACAACAGTAACAATCATTAAAGGCAGACTTTTTATAGACTTATTTGTAATTGTTATTAATAAATTTCGATTATTTTTTGACGACTTTATGTGAATATATCATAGTAATAGTATGGAGCAAAGCTTTGCAGGTAAACTAGTGGTAGCTTATTTTTTTTAAGAAAAAATAGAAAGAATCAAGTTTCAAAAACTAAAATAAATAACACTAATGCAATTTAATTATCTAGTTTACTTTGTATGCTATTATAGGAAATAGTGTATTAACAATTAAACTAGTCCATGTGCAACATCTCCATAATAAAAATTGTACTAGTTCAATAACTGAAAAAGCAAGAATACCAAGTTTTACAGATACTCGTACGTAGCCATAATTTTTTTAGGTGATTTATAATACTTAGTAGTTATGGGGTTCCTTTAATTTTGCAGTAGTAGTCGGACAACATTGGAAAATATCTGCACAATTGGCCGGATTTACCGAACATTATTAACTATAAAAGGTCCTTTGCAGTACTTTGCGGTAGTTGTTTGCAGTAATGATTTTTATAGAATTATATATTACACTTGTTTTTGTATAGTATTATTCTAGTATTTTTTTTAAAAAAATTATAAATTCATGAATACGTAAGATGAATAACAAATTTACACATATAAATTATAGTTTTTAACATTTTATCTTATTATTCTCTTCTAACATCATACAGTAGTAGTTTTTTTTTTCCTTTTGAATTTTTTTTAATGAATAATCCCTGACAGTAGTACTATAAGAAATAAGTCAAGGTTTTAAAATGTTGAGTACCAAAAGCAATAAATAAGATTTCTGTAATAGTAAATATATTTAATTCTTGTTATTATAAATTACACTCATCAACGAGTTTTTGTTATTATTTACAGAGACACAAAAGAAGATAAAATTTTGCTTCAATTCAATGTACATATATATTATTCTTATGGAGAGTCATAAGCTGCAAAAAACAATGCATCTTCTTCGTCTTCACTACCCCAGCCAAATTCATCATCATCATCATCTTCATCATATTTTGCTGGCTGTTCTTCTCTTTTATGATTATTTGATATAATGGTCGTTGTTGTATTACTATTGCTAGCGATGGTAACGGAAGGGTTGATATTTACAAGCCGTGATGATGATGATAGTTGTTGTTGCTCTTCTTCTTCGTCTTTATCCCTTTTTCGCTTTAATCGATGTAATGATGGTGATAATGCATTATTTGATATAAATTGACCATTGGTTTGTTTCTGTTCTTGGCTGTTTTCTTGTGAAGGTATTTGCGATATAACTTGGTCTGTAAAATGAGATGCTTCCCAAAGATCTTCTTCTTGATCAAACTGTTTAAATGAATTACTCTCATCATCATGTATTATATGGTTTTGTTCTTCATCTTTTGATGTATCTTTCAGACCATCATTCTTTATATTATTATTTTTCGTTCGTTTCATAGAATAAATATATAAAAAAATGACATGTTAGAAAATAGATTTACTATTGAGTTAGAATTAATAAATACTTCAGGGTATCTTAAGTTTCTTACAGTGATTTTAAAATGAACAGTTGTATCTTTGGTGCCTAATGATGATTTATAATATCTTGCATATCTAGATTTTAAAAAAAAAGTGAGCTATAAATGAGGGGTATAATAATACTATATATATACATATAAACCGTAGACACTTATTCCATGTATTACAAAGAAAGAAAGAAAAATCACCTTCGTTCTCGTGTTCGATATAAGAAAAATCGATTAGCACATCGTTTACCCCAATCCTCTCCTAAACATATGTCATCAAAGAAGGTTAGCTGTAAATCTTTTTTCTTTAGGTCATCCTAGCTTTTTGATGGGGGAAGGTTTACCTAATGCAGGTGTTACTGCTGTATTAAGATGATCTTCTTTAACATGATTCGTTACAACTACCTAAAAAAAATCATTAGTCTTTTTCATTTTATATTATTTTATGATTTCAAAAAATCTAAACAACAAATCAACTTCTTGTGAATAATAATAATAATAATAATAAAAACATACTGCTAATTTATGTCGACTAGCTAATTGAGCCAAATTTTGTCCCACAAACGCTAATATATTATTTCGTAATTTTATATCAATATTGGTTCTTATTGGGTATGTAATGCTATCTAAAATAAGAAGTTTGACCTGAAAAACAATAACAACAATGGTAATGAATTTCTTTTCCTTGTTTTTTTTTTTTTTTTTAAAAAGAAAAATGATAGTTCATAATAATGTGTTGATACGTACTTGATTCAATTCATCAAGAATATCAGAAAGTTGACGAATAAGTGCAATAAGTTGTACATGATCACATACTCGAAATACATGTATATTTTTTAATATAGTTCCCACTAAATAAAATGAATTTTATTTCAATACACATAAATATAAAATGAATAAATTTACTCTTTTGTTTTCCGTTCTTGTTTTTTCAGATTAATAATAATTAATAAAAAAAAAAGTTAGACTATAGTTACCATCTAAAGGTTTATCACTTTCCTCTTTATTGTTTGTAATACTGATAGTTTCTGCAAGTTGCCGTAGTCGTCCTGGAAACAAACTACCCTCAGTATCTATGGAAACAAAAAACAATTAAATAAATATATATTTTTTTGAAAGTAGATTTTGGTAATAAAAAACACGACTATTTTTGTTTCTATTCATACCAATATATATACATTCAGGTGCATTCACTGCTAATTGCATACTAATAATAATAATTATAGTAACAAATTAATTAACTTATTCTTGAATAGTTCAAAAACAATAATAGAGTCAGTCGTTTCATTTTACCATATTTGAGTTTTCCCAGAACCTGGTTCTCCACAAAAATCAGTAATACATGAAGGAGGAACACCTTTATATCGATCAAATAATTCATCAAATGCTTTACATGAAAAGCTTATTCCTGTTTTTTGATTATCGGCTTTTATTCGATCTTCTGCTGTTTGTGAAGCAAGGATATGTCCTAATAATAATTGAATTGTGTTAACTACAACAAGAAAATTCAGGCTTTTTAATTTTTATTTTTTTTCGCTATATATATATATATATATATATATTACCTCCATGAACAAGTTTTAAAATAATTTGTACTTCTTCTTTGGATAATTGCAACTCTAAATTAAGAAAAATAAAAAACAAAGAAAGTAATGAACTTATAAGCATTTTTTTAATACTTCGATATATATACGGTATGGAGTTATCCGAACCTTCAGTAACTTGAACGACACCGACGTCTTTAATGTCAGTAACATTTTCATAACCAGACTTTTCTAATTTTTGTCGTAATGTTGCATTGGTAATAAGATCTGACAACAATCGTTCCATTTATTGGCTGTACAGGAAAAAAAAATTGAGGGGGGTTGTGGAGCAAGTCTATTAAAAAGGAACCACAAAAGTTAAAAATAAAAAATTAACGTGTTTTTTTTTTTTTTATGTTTTACTTTTTTATGACGCGACAACTCGCGTTTTTTTTTTGCATGAGCAATCAAAAATGTTTCAGCTTAAAATAATAAAAATTGGGGGAAAAACATATTCAAAATTTGGGATATTATTAATAGGATAATAATAATAATGTAAAAAAAAAACTATGATTAATTCAACAAGTTTTGATTTTCATAAGAAATAAAATATATGGATGATAAGAACATTCATTTATAATTCTAGCAGAGGAAAAGGAAAAAAAAAAATGTTTAAAGTGCGTTTCGCTCATTCATTGGTTGAATTAAAGAAGTTGGGGTTTTGTTTTATATATATTCATTAAATATAACCCAGCTTAAGTATTTCTTTTTCTTTTCTTCCACACTTTTTTTTTTTTTTTAACTATGGCTAAGTTAAATTCATTCTGGACTTTACTTTTACTTTTAGTTGCTTGTGTTTCATTTGGTAAGTTGCTAAGATACCATAGAAAAATTATAGGACATTGCGCTATTCTTTTTTTTTTATTTTTGTATTATTTATATGGGAATTTATTTCATTTTTCTGGAGAGGGAAAAGAACGATGAGACATAAAAAAAAAACACGATGGAGGATCTATTCAACATTGAAAGACATAAAAGAAAAAGGAGACTATTTTTCGAGTATTTGCAGTTTCTTTGACTAAATAATTGTTTATACATGATTAGTGTTTGCACAGGAACAAGAAGAAAAGGAATACGCGTCTGCTAATCTTGAAGTTACTGCTGATTTCCCGGACAATCCTTTTGGACGTAAGTTTTTATTTATTTATTTATTTATCTGACTTCTTACTATTTGAAGAAGGATAAACATAAAGGGGAAGAATGAAAGGATAGAAATTATGATATTAAATATTATATTTAGATATTACCAATGGCCAAAGAAACAAGGTTATTTTAACTCTCGCAAACAAGGATAAAGCTGATTTCTCGGTTCTTGCTGTTTCTGGAAAGATTTCTCTTATTGATCAACCTGACAAGATTCATCGTAATGTAAGTTTTTTTTTTAAAAAAAAGGGAAAGAAAGATGATCTTTTTTGTGTACTGTGTTTTTTTTATATAGGTTCACTTACTCAATCTATATATATATATTTAAAATAGTTGACTGCTCTTCGTTATGATTTGACTGTTACTCCCGAAGGTACTGTTGAAATTCCTTATGTATTCCATTCTGAATTCGCTCCTGGTGATCACGCTTTGACCATCTTTGTTGATGTTTTGGGTGACGTAAGTTATCTTTTTTTTCATATCTTGTTCTGATGATAATTGAAAAAAAAAACTAATGTTTTTTAAAATAATATATAGGAAAAATTACTTCGTGTTATCGGTTATGATGGTATTATTACTATTGTTGATCCTGAAACTTCATGGTTTGACCCTCAATTGTAAGTTTTTATAAAAAAAAAAAAAAAAAGAAGGGGGGGGGAGGGATGGGTAGGAGGAAGATTGAAAGAAAGTTATTTGAAAACTAATTTGTAATATAGAATTTTCTTATACATTGTTCTTTCTGCTGTTGCTTTGGGTGTTGCTTATGTTATTAATGCTGCATTCTTTGGTGGTGCCAATCCTGTTAAAGCTAAAAAAGTTTCCAAGGAACCTGCTGTCAAACCTACTCATCGTGATGATAAGGGTCAAATGATTTTAGATGAATCTTGGATTCCTCAAGGACAACTTGGAAAGAGTCCTAAAGAATCTCCTCGTGCCAAGAAGAGATCTAATACTGGACGCAAGTAAATATATATATATTTATATATAAAATTCACATCCTATTTAATAATCTCTCTCTTTTTGCCTTTCCTTATATATATATATATATACAACACACTCACACTTACTTACTTAGCATAATGATACATTAAAAAAAAAGTTTGTTTTTATTTTTGAATTTTAAATTTATTTATTTGTTCTAGTTTTTTTAGTTGTTGAGAATAGTTAATAGTTGCGCAGTTAAATAAGGTCTGATATCATTATTATGCGTCATTAATTACTTTTAGTTCGAAAATTTCCGAAAAGGTGTTGTTTTAGGTTGGAATAATAAAAAAGGGAACACGTTTTTTTTTTATTTATTTATTATTGTGATTGCTTATTATTAAAAAAGAATGTCATTTCGCCCACCAAAGACTTTACCTATTCTTTCCATTTTTCATAATGGTAATATTAAACGATCACGTACTGCACTTGATTTATTAAAAAAAAGAGCATCACAAAAAAATGGAAACGATGCTTATCGTATTGATATTATTGATTCTCAACCACCTACCATTGAACAATTAAGACAAGTAGCCAGTTTTTTACCTCATCAAGGAAAAGGAGAATCAAGTTGGTATCAAATGGTTCAACAACCTGATAAATTACAAGACTGGTCAGAAATTGCTCAAAAAATTCATGAAGAACCAAGTTTATTAACTCGACCTATTGTTGTTGACTGGAGTAATGGAAAAGCAGCTATTAATGATAATGATATTGAAAAACTTATTAATGAACGAGTTCAAACAAAAGATTAATTTTTAATAATAATAAAAAAAAAAAGGAAAAAATGGTTTTATATATAAAAGTGTTTGTTAATGGATTTTTTGTTTGAGTTCTTGTTTTTTTTTTTTTTTATGGATATAATTTACAAAAGATGACGAAAGAAAAGAAATTTGGTAGATGGAAGAGGAAGAAACAAAAAGAAGGAGGAGAAAGAAGGATGTTATGAAATGACAAGTAAATATATTTATATGTTTGTATGTGTGTGATATAGAGTGAAATGAGTGCAAAAATGTTGGAATTGTTGAAAAGCAAGGTATGAATAATAGTAATAGTAATAGTAATAATAATAATAATAATAAAAATAAACAAAACAAAAAGGGTGAATATATAAAAAAATAAAATAAAACAAAAAGATTAATGCTTCTTTATACGACGACGTCGTTCTTTCTTGCTTGTAGGAAAATCTTCTTCACCAGAAAGATCGGGTGTTTCAATATCTAAAACTTTGATATTATCACGATCTATTACTTCTTGAGATGATGGTCGAACAAGAAGATGATGTATGTGATTATGAGCTGGTGATGCAGGTGTACACATGGGAATGTTAGCAATCCAAGGATCTGATAAAATATCTTGTAATGAACAACGTTTTGCAGGATCTATTTCCAAGATACGTGAGAAAATTTCACGAGCTTCCCGAGGCAGGAGCTTGAATAATCGTTGTGCACCTTGTGAATTAGGATTAACAAAATTTTTATAAGATTGATCTTGAGATGCTCTAGGTATCCTCCAAGGGAATCGACGAATCGTCATACAAATAAAAACTATAGCACAAGACCATAAATCGGATGCTGCAGGATCATAATCTGATGCTGTATATTGTTCTGGTGCAATATAAGGATCAGATCCACAAATACCTATATTATATTATTATTATTATTATTATATATATACATAATTGTATAATAATTAGTAATCAATTTTAAAATAAATAATATTAATATATATATTTTTACCTTTTGTACGATGAATTTTATCTTCGAATGGATATTTGTATACAACTGAACAACCAAAATCAATAATTTTAACAATGCCACGTTCATCAAGCATCATATTATCCAATTTTAAATCACGATGTGCAATACCCATGGAATGTAAATATTGAACACCATTTAACATTTGTCGCCAAGTACAAGCAATTTCTTCACGCGTCATTTTACCACTCATAACGATATTAAATAAATCATTAGGTGCATATTCCATAATTTCATAAAATGATGATCTTTCTTGAATAAGATCCAATGTTTCAATGATATTAGGATTATGTAAAGTAGAACCAATACAAAATTCAGCAGTAACTTTTTTTACATATTCTTTTTCATTTTCATTAGGAAATCGTTTACGGAATTGTTTTACAGCAAATGTTTTGTTATCTGTACTTCTTCTAATCACACGAACAGATCCTCCGGCACCTTTACCGACAAAACGACCTATATATTTAAGATTATAATTTAGTTTTTTTTTTTTCTTTTTTTATCTCTCAATATGATATAACCTCTCTCCCCCCGCCAACCCCCGGACCGACCGGATAAATTTATTTATTTTAGTTGATTTCTCCCCCCCACACACACACACATATATACACAAAGTGCTACCATAAAACGGAAAAATACTTACCCCATTTACCGTAACGTCCTTCAATATCTTTGTTAAATTCATTGGCAAATGACAAATCACTTACACTACTATTAGTACTTTTTGAAACTAATAATGGTTTAGATTGATTTTTATTTTTCTTGCTTTTCTTGTCATTCTTGAAAAATCGTTTTAAACCATGAAATAATGTTTTTTCTTTTTCCAAACGATGAAAATGAGTTTGATAATGTTTTGAATTATATTCTGGTTTTTTAAATAAAAATTGAGAAGGTGTAGAAGGTCTACTTGGAATAGATGTAGATGTACTAGCACTGGGTGTTGGATCATGATGACGATGATTTATACCAGTATCACCTGAACTACTTAAAGTAGCATTATCATCAATATCATCTTCTGAAGAAAAAGAATGAGATTCATGTTGTTTTTCATCTTCTTTAGATACAGGACGTGAAAGTGAAAGTGGAGTAGAAGGTGAAGAAGTAGAAGAAATAACAATACGTGGTGAAGATAAACGATATTGAGAAGTAGAAGTGGATGTAACAATTGTATTAGAAGAAGGATTTCTTAAAACAAGTGATGGTCTTTTTTGTTGACGTTGTTGTTGTTTATTATCTTCTTGATCAATATCTTCTTTATTCTTTTCACCACTTTCACGAGGTGATAAAGAAGTAGGTGTATCAACACCTGTAAATGATTGATGTTGTGGTTGAGGTGTTGTTGGTGTTATAGTTTCTTCATCATGACTTGTAAAATAATCATCAGAAGGATGATCATGATAACCTGGTGTACCGGGTATAGAAACATCTGGCGTTACATTTTCAAATTGAAATCCACGTTGTTGATGTTGTTTAGATTGAAAAATCTTGGCTGGAGAATTGAAATCTGCTGCTTCAAGTCTATCACCCAGGTTATGAACTAAAACCTTTTGTGATAATGATGAAGGACGTGATCTTTCATTATAATGATGTGTATTGGGATTTAATTGTGTCATATACTTTTAATTGAATAGGTAAATAATGAAAGAGGTTATTGTTGTTGAAGAAGAAGAAGAAAGAAGAAAGAAGCTAATAAAACAAAAACAAAAAAAAAAAAGGAGAAAAGTGAAAGAGAAGTTAAAAATGGAAAAAAGATTTACAACTAGTTTTTTAGGGTTGCACCCGTATCAAACTTAATTGAACCCAGATCATTTCCATTTTTAGATAATCGAGTTGATTGGAATGAAACCTGTCTTTTTGGTTTTCATTGTAATTTATTATTATTATTATTATTATGCGATACAGAAAAAATGGTTTCTTTTTATTTAAACTATTATTTTATTTTATTTTTAGTGCGGGAGGGAGAAGAACATTAATAATATATAAGCTAAGAAAAAAAAATTAATTATTAGAGAAAACCCTCGGCAAAAAAAAAAAATGTGGTGGACCTTTGCTGCGGCCATAATTTTTTTCCGTTTTCGGTCTGTAGTTTTCCCGCGCATTATTACCCCTTTCTTACTTTCTTCTTTTCCCTTCGGGATAGTCGGCGAACACTTCCCCTCCACCCCCCCCTTTTTTTCTTTCTTTCTTTCTGTTTGCTTGATAATGCATAACAACAACAACAACAAAAAAAGATGCGAGGATGATTCTAATTTCTTTTTATTTTTACATAACAATAAAAGGAAAAATAAAAAAAAAGTTCCCAGTATCAAACTATTTAACAATAAAATTTCATGTTTTTTTTTTTTTTTTTGGAAGATAGAGGTCTATTCCACGTGGCACATAAAAGAGGAGGAATAATAATGACTGTTCGGGAAACAAGTTATTTTATCACATGTATATTTTATTATTATATTTATATAAAACCATAGTAACAAACTGAAAAACACTAACAAAAATTCAATACTATTTAATTGTTTCTTCTCTTCTTTTCCATTTGACAGAAGTTTGTTGTTTTTATTTTCTCTTAAAAGAATCATTTGGAAATACAAACGTTTTTTTTTTATTATGTTTCTCCGACATTTTACCAACATAACAAACAATCATCATCTTTAGGGAAGAGGCACGTGCACGGATCCAGACCTGAAAAAATAAAAACAAGATTCCTATTTATTATGATTTATATTGTTGTTATTATTATTAATAATTATGAACCGCAGCAAAAGTATTTTAAATATCAATAAATCTTTTTATTATATAAACATTTCAGCTTTAAAAGTGCTTCACTTTACCCATCCTTCTTCACTCTTTGAAATTAACAAAAAACATATAAGCGGAGTACAATAATAATGGATGAAAAGTATTGCCGTTTTACCCTTTTAGTTTCAGATTTGATTATAAAGCAATTTCAAATTTTTAGTTAACTTATTAGTTCCCATCCCTTCCTCCCCTTCCCCCCCCCAAACCTTCCCTCCGATCAATAATCAAGCGATCTTCATGCTATTAAATGATTATTTTATTTTCAAATGTTTAGAAAACGTGTACAACTCACGTTTTTTCAATTCTTTTAACTTATTAAAATAAGTGGCAAAATAGAGTAGTCTTTTCTTTTCTTTTCTTTTCTTTCTTTCTCTTCTTTTTTTTTTTATAATATAAAATATGCACTTGAATGTTTTATCAAGCAAATAAATTTATTTTTTTCATAAGAGAGGGAAAAAAAAAAATTGTTTATTTTTATGCAAAAAAAAAATTCTTGTTTTGAAAAAAAAAAAAACCAATTGAACGAATCAAAAAACTTTTCTTTTATGCGTGCATCTTTCTCTTTCTCTCCTTCAACCCCTTAAACATTTTGTTATCCTGCAACAAAGACACAACAATTGATAAACGAATTTGATGTCACAAGATATTATTAAATAATAATCAATGATCAACATGACTCAAATCTTGATATTAAAATCCCGGCAATCTTTACAATTTTATTAGTCATGGATAGATCCTCTCTACTAAATTCATTCTGTAATGTATGTGTGTATGTAGGAAGGAAGATAAAAAAAAAACAATCACTAATTTCAAATATAGAAAAACATTATATATCTGCATCATTAAGTTATTTTTTTTTTCTTGAATCAACAAATTGAATCATAAACTTTATATAAATAGAAAGAAGAAACCTACTATTTAGTTCTATATTGAAAGATTTTCTCCTTCACTACACTTTATCCAATCTTTTAAAATTACATTGATTGTCATGGTGACAAAAAAAAAGTCTTTATCAATTTAGTGAGAGTTTATTGATTTACATAATAGTAAAGTAAATAACAATGAAATTTCACTTTTTAATTAGTATTAAGGGTCTATACATATAGTGAATAAGATAAACGATTGTTACTATACTTATTGTAGTAATTATTGTAGTTTGTTTCCATATTTGTTCAATATGAATTTTTTTTTTTTTGACAGTTAATAGGATATTTTTACTATCCTCCAAATTCTATATTCATATCTAAATTACCTATATATACATTTACAACTGTTATATACAAATGATAATATGTATATGTCTAGTTGCACAACATTTTATTAAAAAAATGCTTTTATTTGATATATATATCTCTCTCTCTCTCTCTCTCTTCCTTTCTTTCTATTAAATAAAAGAAAAGCCCGTATATTTTGGGTGTGGAATAAACTTTTTACCAATGACTGACTTTTTTTTTTTTTTTTACAAGGCCAGCGAAATTTTTTGCTTATGTGGGGAGCAATTCCATTTTTTGACGCGCGTTGCCAATACAACTATCTTTTTTTTTTTTTTTTTAATAATTTTAGATTTTAAATGGCACAATATACTGGCCTACATCTCGAAATAAATTTAACAGATGGTTCCGTTGTTACAGGTGTTGTGGCTGCACTGGATGAACAAACAACTTATATGACGTTAAGTTCAGGTAAAAAAAAAAAAATTAATTTATCGCTTTTTATATATGACTGTAAAAAAAAAAAAAGGAAGAGGGGGGGGAAGATTATATATATATACGCGCGTCTAAACTAAATAAATCACCTACAATTATAATTATAATAATAAAAAAAAACCTCATCTTTTTATTATAAATATGTATATAAATTATAGTTACTATTCGTGGTATAGAAGGAATGGTTAATGAACTTCCTGTATTTGTTATTCATGGATCACAAATTCGTCATTTGGAAGTTATTCAAAAGCCTCCTCCTCCTCCTCCTCAACAACAACAACAACCACTTTCACAATCACCTGCTCCTCCATCCATTCCTCAACAACAGCAACAAGCTCCTCCTTCTCAAACACCATCTAAACCACAGACAAAACAATTTGTAGATCCAGCTATTATCAGTGTAAGTGAAAAAAAAAAAAGTATTTTTCTTCGTATAATAAACTGAATTTTATTTATGATATTATTTAGATGAGTATGCCTTCAAGTCCTGCTACGCCTGTGAAAAAGTAAGTTTCTATAATTAATAATTTTTTAACTTTTATTATTCATTAAAACCACATTGTTTATTTATTAATTAGATTTCAAGAAAAAAAACCAAAGCAACAACAACAAGAACAACAACCCGAGTTTAATAAACCTAATGAAGTAACAACTCCTTCAGCATTACCAAAACCTGTAACTAATAATAAATCAGCTGTTACTAGTAGTACAAGTTCTACAAAATCAACTAAATCAATGAATTCACCAAAGACTTCAACAAAGGCAACTGCAATCATACCAAAGGAAGAAAAGAAAAAAGAAATATCATTAGAAGTATCTTCACCCAAATCTACAGCTACATCTTCACCTGTAATAAATGGGAAGACAGGGAAATCTACTTCTTTGTCAACAAGACTTCCTTTTTTTGCTAGTACACGAGCAAAAATACCTCGTAAGCCTATCATTGAAACTGAAGTACTTGATTTTGGGGAATTATATGGATCTTCTGCTACTGGATCGTCAACTCCTAAATCGTCTAAAAATAAACATAAAGTTATTGTTGAAAAACAAACTAAATCTTATACCAAGACAACCAAGGAGAAGGAAAAGGAACCAAAAGAAGTATTAACATCACCACAGCAACCACAAGAAAAAAAGAAACAAGAGAATGTTGTTACAACAAATACTTCTATAAAAACAGATAATAATAATAATGAGGAAAAGAAGTCATCATCTAAGGTAATGTATCTATTTTTATTTTGGTTCTGAGAAGGGAAAGACTTAACATAGGGGAGAAATTGGGTTAGTGAGAAAGAATTAATTAATAATGGTATGTTTATTCTTTTGACTAATTAGGCAAATGAAGTTGTAAATCAAGAAGCATCTGCTATTTTAGCATCTATGCTTCATTTACAAGATCCACCTAAAGAAGAAACTAAACAACAACAACAACAACAACAACAGGAAACAACACCCAAAGAAGAAGAAGAAGAAGAAGAGATAGTAGTGGCAGAAACAACAGATACCGAAAAATCCGTGAAATCACCTTCTTCTTCATCTACCTCATCTCAAACAAGTTTCAAAATACCTGCCAATTTGATACCTCCTAAAGCTCGTTCGGTTGCAAAATCAAATGGAAGTAGTAAAACATCATCACCCAAGACAAGTCCTCCTACACCCAAGGAAAAGAAAGAAAAGGTTCACCATTCACCTAAAGAAAAGAAAGTATTATCACCAAAGAACAATAAGAGTCCTGCTTTAACACCTAAAGAGAAAGCAACATCAAGTTCATTAGTAAAGGAAAAATTAAATGTTGTCAAAGAAAAGGCTTCTTCTTCTTCTTCACCCAAAGAAATAATTGCTTCACCTCAACAAAAACAACAATCCGTGAAAGAAAAATCAAGTACAGTAGTATTGCCTACCGTCGAAAAAACACAAGAAGAAGAAGAATTAAAGGATAGTGATGATGGTACTATGCCTATTATTAAAACAGTTGGTAATGGTGCAAGATGTCCAGTAGTAACTATTGAACAAATGCGAAAGGTTGAAGAAATTTGTGGTATGTATATATATATATATATATATATATATTGGTCTTCCTCTCCCCTTTATATTCAATTTAAATGCTCTCTTTCTCTCTTTTTAAAATGAAAAATTAATATTCTTCTTTTTTTTCTTTTTTTTCTTTTTTTTACAAAACTAGTATCAGAAACTGGACCTAATGAAGAAATGATGATTGAAAATGCGGGTCATGGAACAAGTGTAATGGCACTCAAGGCAATTGGTAAATAATATATATATATATATACAAAAAAAAGAAGAAATAAATTTAGTTCTAACTCTAATTATATATAATTAAAAAAATATTTTAGGTGGACATCGTAGAATACAACCTGCTAATCATAATGCTGCACCTGTAGTAGTAGTTCTTGCAGGTAATACAAAAGCCGGTAGTTATGGTTTAGCAGCTGCTCGTCATTTAGCAAATCGAGGTTGTCATGTTTATGTAATGCTTGCTTTCCGTAAAGAAGCCAAACTTTCAGAAGGTGTTACTATGCAAAGAAAATGTGCTGAATTTGCAGGAGCTCATATTGTTGATAATATTGAAGGTACATAGGCATAGAAGAAGAAGAAGAAAGTAGAGAGAGAGAGAGAGAGAGAGAGAATTTAATATACTCAATTTATGATACTATTATTATTATTATTAGATTTGCCACAACAACAAAAAACACCAGTAGATTTGATTATTGATGGATTAATGGGATCTGAATTTTCTGTATCATTATTAAGAGGTGATTATATCACTCGTGAATTATTATGGGATTCAATGGATTGGGCAAATAGTAATAAGGCACCTGTATTAAGTCTTGATTTCCCAAGTGGTATTAATGCTAGTGATGGTAAGTTATATATATATATATAAGCTTAGTGGAATAAAAAAGACTATAATTAATATTTTTTTTATATATTTAGGTTTACCATTCCATGTCATGCATCATATTCAACCTAAGTGGACATTATGTTTCGGAGCACCTAAACAAGGATGTACTTCCCGTGCAATTACAGGTGAACTCTTTTTGGCGGATATTGGTATTCCTAGTGTTAGTTGGCGAAGGATAGGAATTAGTAGATGTAAAATTCCATGGGGTGCAGAATTTGTTATTGCATTGGAATATGATAGTTAAAAAAAAAAAGAAGACATTTATATATATAAATATGTACATATATAAATACATAATAATATCTTTTCTTTTCCTCTCTCTTTTTTTTTCATTTCTTGGAGAACACATACATACAAAAAACAATCATTTTGTTTTTAATGTTTGTAATAATTTTGAACAAAAGCAAAAAAAGTATTGGGTCATGATGATTGATGAAATTGGTTTATTTGTAAATAATGAAGTAATAACAAAAAAAAAAGAAAGAAAGAATGGTTGAATACAAATGTATATATGTACGAGTTGTAATAGAGTGGTAGAATTGAAAATAGGGTGAATATAAAGGAAATTATATAAAAATGAGGATGACTTAAATTATGGTTATTTTTTTTTGTACATGTAAATAATTTAATCAGTACCAAAGTATCTATAATAAATAATTTAATTAAAATATATTTCTTCTCACGGAAAAAGTTCATGTTAATAAAGAAAAAAAAAGATTTATTTACCTGCAACCGAAATCACCAACACCAGGAACGATATACTTGTTAGAATCCAAGTTATTATCTACTTCACCTGCAACAATTTTAACCTTGGGGTATTTAGCAACGAAATTTTCGATGCCTTCAGGAGAAGCAATCAAGTTCAAAAAGATAATGCGATCTTCACGGACATTGTTGTCAAGCAACACTTGAACAGCTTGCATAGCAGAACCACCAGTGGCTAATAACATTATTTCACAACCATATATTAATTTATGATTTATTCTTTTTTTTTTAACAATACAATAATAAATAAATAAACTTACCCAACATAGGATCCAATAATAAAACATAACGAGAATCAATATCCTTGGGAAGCTTTGCATAGAAAAGCTATTATATAATGTTGTTTTTTTTTAGGTTAGTTACACATATATAAAAGTGATATGCAGAAGTTCCATAATAAAAGAAAGAATATAATAACAAACCTTAGGTTGATGTGTTTCTTCATCTCTTTGAATCAAGATTTTACCAATTCTTACACTCCTGTTTAAAGATAATTCAATGATAAATTAATGTGTGTTCTTCATTTTTATCATATCAGATAAGAGAAAAAAAAATTATGTACCGGCAACATTCACGAAGACCTTGTTCCATAGCTTCACCAGCACGCATAATGGATACACCACAGATACGACCTTCAAAATCAATACCATTATAGGTTGCTCCAGTAGGTGTTTCTACATTTTTACCAATACAAGGCAAATGGTTCAAACCTAGTGATAATATAAAAACAAAAAAACAAAAAGTATAAGAAAAAAGAATTGGTTTCTCAATTTCCTTTTATCCTTCTTTCTTTTTCTTTTTTTCTCTTTCATACACACACACACACCCATATCCCGTTTTTTATTTTTTTTTATTATTATTTTTGACATTAACCTTCTTCAACCAAAAGACGAATAATACGATCAGCATAGAAAATGAAATCAGAACGAGTAGTATCCTTGGCACGAATAATGGTCATAAGACCTTTAAGTTGAGGAGTTGCAGGCAACAACTGAACTTGAGAAGGTAAGGTATATGAATGGCTCATTATGTTATATAAGTGTAAAAAAATGTTCCACAGATGTACCAGCGGGGGAATTATCTGGTTCAGGTATATCAACAGGTTCAGAAACAGAAGGGATTGAAGGTTTATGCCAACAATATGCTAACCCTTTTAAATAAATACCAATGTGGGGC
>JAEPRB010000170.1:0-13030 GCA_016758965.1 Circinella minor
CGACCATAGCTGCCAAAGAATACTCAGATTTTCTATTAAAAAAGTCTTCTTCATTATCAACAGGTGCATATGACAATACAATACCAGTTCCGTCAACACAACCAATACAATTAGGAAATCCTGAAGAACTTTGAATTGTTTCCTTGATATTGTGTTTTTCTGCAGGTGTTGGCCAATATACTTCGTCTGTTCGATGCCGAAGAAGAGCAGTGATCACCCTGTTGACATATAAATCACTCGTATCAGCTCCAATTCCAAAATGTCTAGCAACTTGTCCAGCAGAAGCGCCATTGCCGTACATCCCAAAACGATAAAGAGCAACAATCAACTGCTCTCTAACAGGAGCTTGACATATATAAGAGTTATTTTGAAAGACTTGATCATTCTTGATCTTATCCACAAGATCATAAAATGCCTCATAGGTCATACGAGCATCTTGTTTGAATTCTTTTTCTGGGAGATTGAATACAAGTATACAACGCTACTCATGTAATTCGAAGTAGGGATCGTTCCCCAGCCCTTTGATTCTAAATATGTTGAACTTGCTATAGCAATATGAATCATTTGGGTGGGTGTTAAATCGAAAAGATCATCATCATTATTGCTACAATAGCTGTAGTCCAAATCCGTATTGATGTCTTGCTCATCAATGTCATCAAACATTTCATCGTCGTCCAACATGAAAGTTGAATTATTATTAAATGGATTGCCCATATCAAGATCATCGTCATCATCATTAAATAAAAAATCACTGATAACTTCTGCAACAATATAGTCTGCAGTCATATCAAGAATTTTTTTATGGTCTGAAATGTTAGGCATAATAAAAAAGGGTTTTAAAATGAAGTAAAGCAAAGAAAAAACGAAGTATCAAGAAATCTTTATTATAATATTTTTATGCAAAAAAACATTTGTCCAAAAAGGGGTCTCAAAGTACTTCCTAACGATTTCTTCTCTGATTGGCTACTTTCAGAATCTGCTGCGAATATCTGTTTGTGAATATTTGGAAAAATTTTGATGCTTGAGACACCCTATTAAATCTTTTAGTCTTTTAACAATTGAATAATTGACCTGACTAAAGTTTTCTTTGAGCATAGAAGCCTCTTAAATACATTATAAGATTTCTCTTTTATGGATTCAGACATAATATACCTGAATATCAGAACTCCAACAAACCATATTTCTATTCCATTTCATATAATTTATTACTTAAATACTATCACATAGTATATTATTTCTTCTTTATTTTATACATTTATTCGAAGTACTTCAATACATCTTTCTGTTTTACTTATATAATATATATATATATATATATATATATATCTCAATATTTTATAGATTCATGAAGTCTCAATACCTCAAGGATGGCAGGTTTTAGTTTTCAAAGGCCACACCAGACTGTATCCACTCAGTCCTTTTCAGTGGTCCATAAGGTGTCCGCATTAAGCCACAGCCAGACTGCATTCTGCATGAATGCATTTCACTGATAGTACTAATAGTAAGAAATTTATAAATGGAAGAAAAGTTTGAGATAATAATGAAAAGATATTTATAATAAAACAATTCAACCATCATTTTTAGATGTACTATCAGTTGAAGAAAGAAGTCAGCAAAGGAAGCTGTGAAGGCACAAATATGTCTAGCAATGAAGAAGATGAGACTCGAGGGGTAAACACCGAGTATAAAGATAGCAGCAGTGGGGATGAAGACGATGGCGTGGTGGAGCCTCTTGGCTGGGGGACCTAATGGGAGGAAAGCTATTATGACATGTTGGATTCAAGAAGTGGCGTTTGTAGATCCAATATTGAATGGCTTGAGGTTGAAGAATTTATCAATAGATGGGTTCTTCATGGTGCTGATGGCAGGTATTATCCTCAAAGCATATTACAATAGTAATATGCTTAAAAAAATATAAAAAAAAATTATTTGTCAAAAAAATTATTAGAAAAAAAAGCAACTTGTTTGTAAAAATATATATATATATATAAAGCTATGTTTGTAAATAGAAATATAAAATTAATATTTTTTTATAATAAATCAAGAAGCATTATTGTTTGTTTAAATTATTTCATTATTTATATTTATGTCAATACGTATTGATGATTAAAAGATTAAAAATGATTCAAACCATAGAAATATACATCATATTGACAAAATATCCTAAATATTGTGAAGATATTGATGGCCCATTCTAAATGTTGTGAAAATATTAATAGTCTATATTAAATGTGGTGAAAGTATAGTGGAAATATTGAACAACCTTGAAAATCCACCTAATCTATCTATAGTTGCTGGTTCTCAAACAGTCTCTTTACTGATTGATTGCCTGGTTCGTTAACCAGGAAAAAAATTCAGCTCAGCTGTCTTGACTGATTTTTTCTCTTTTTGGCTTCCCGCACCCTGTACCTTATTTTCTAAATCCTAATGCAGCTTAATAAACTCTCTTTTTCTTCCTCTGTCTTTTTATTTTATTATTAAATTATAGGTCGCTTGAGAAAACACTCTTTATATTGTTCTATTGACGGGCACACTAGCAGCAATGAGGAATTTGATATTATTATAGATGGACCAAAGTGTTCAAAGCGAAGCAATAGTTGCGAAAGACGACAACAACAGCACGAGGAGCAACAGTACCAACATCAAGAATCCCAGAGATTAGATCTTGACAACACGAACAGTCAATGAGAACATGTAGATGACATGTTGGAACAAGATCATAGATGTGACGGCAGCGATGAAGGGAATGTAGAACCAGTATCACAAAGGCGCCCTTATAAAACTCACCGCTTGAGCAAAAAGGAGCGCTTTGATACTAGTTGGGTAGATTTGCTTCCAAAGCTCAAAAGTGCATATCCTCATGGAATTGCTAGGAGCCCAATTGACATTCAATCATTGGATACACCAGAAATGCCTGACTGTACTTGCGATGCAAAATACAAGAGACAGCAAACAGTTACTTGTATCTTTTTGTGTGGTAAGCATCTATGTTCAAAGAAAATACCAAATGATTAAATACTGAGACATAACATATTGTGGGTTTAGGGGTACATCAACATACTTTCCAACACTGTAACAACTGTCCCGATGAGCAGCGTTCTCTTCCTGTTGTGCTTTTCGAAAAGCATCTGTTTCCCACTACTCCCACCAACACAAAAATAGCAATTCACATTTAAGTAATTCGTCGATGCCATAACATGAGATTGGTCGGTCGTGTACCAATTAACACCATTTTTGAATTGATGAAAGCTGATTATAAAAAGACTGTAAGCGTTATAATAAGAACAAATCTACCATTGAAAATATTTATTAAATTTATGAATTAGCTTCTTCCTCCTACATTGCGCAATACATTATATCCAGCTCTTGTCAACTATTCCAAACTCAAGCTTCTCTTGGATAATGACATTAATTTACTGTGCAACATACAGCATAGAATATGCCCGATCTGTTCCCAAATGGTATATATTATTGAAAATGAGTTAATGATTCTACAGGGCTACGCACTAAATCTAACTACAATTTACAATTTAAAAAGAAATCTGATGGGTTAATGGTGCCAATTTCAATGGATGGAAACTTCCAATTGAAAAGATTTAATCAAAGCTTTGATTCTTCCGCTGTTGATCCCTGTGCAGAGATTGTAAATACATTGTGGAAGGCCAACAATGATGTTGTTACTTCCGGGTACAAAGTGAGTATGTGTTTTTGCTATTTAATGTTATAATATCATGTCATATGGCTAATTCGATACCATATAGAAACGTGACCGTTCTTCAATAGAGAACGTAGCGGACTCTTTGGCTAGTAGTAGCTCTCAAGCTGAACTACCTAGTACGGACAACTACTGTGAAGGATGGAAATCCCTGTCAAAATCTGGCTTAAGGAGCACATTTTTCCCAACTACTGGTGTTTTTGCGGCCATATGTTCTCGCCATGATTTTGTTTTGGGCTTTATGGACATGCAAACAACTGGAGAAAAGTAATTGACTTGAAATATTATTTAAAGAAAAGATAAACGCACTAATGTGCTAATTATATTTTAGAATTGAGTATCCGTTAAGCATATTGAACCAAGTCAAAGCGACATATGGCACCAATATATGCATTGCTTATGATGTATCATGCAAACTTGGAAAAGCAATAGCAGTATGTATTATTAAAACTAATCAATTATATACTCTTTGATTCTAACTCTTTATCAAAAGTATACTGAAAAGGTATCAGATCTGAAGGAAGCACCATTGACCATCGGTGCTTTCCACATATATGGTCATGAAGCTTCGTGCCAAGCACAATATCACCCAAAGCTTATTCCAAATCTTGGCTTGATTGACGGTGAAGGTTGCGAACGGTTTTGGTCATATATAAGCCCATTCGTCATACCAACACGATACATGACAGAGTTCAATCGGCATCTTTTCTTGAACTTACTAGTAAATCAATATCACGAACAAAAGTTCGAAGCACTTGGTAATTAAATATCACTTGATATAGTTATGGTTAAGCAGTATTAATCTCTTTAACTTGCTTTAGGACGAACAATTTCAAAAAAATATAGCAAGGCGAACAAAATTCTTAATGAAACAAAAAATCAATTAAGAGGCTATGATGTCCAAGCACTTCAGCAACAATGGAGTGAATATGCGAACTCACTTCGCCAAACTGCAAGTTCTGTTTTAAGAAGCAGACAATTAAATGAAACTGATAAAGTACGCTATGCTGTCCTAGCCTATGACTTTATCAATAAGTTAATGCACACTCGACGTACAGGTATTTAAAATTAGATTGAGTTATGGACCTAAAAGAAGATGTAATATCTTATAACAAATATTATAAAATAGGACATAAGCGTGCTGTAACTCTGTCAACTCAACTTAGCAAAGCTTTGAAAAAAGTAACTACAGCAGTTAACAATTACAATAGAACAGTGAATGAATCAGAAGGTATGTATTATGTAACATAAGCCCTACATTAGATTTTTTACTCACAATTAAAGTATATAGCAGTTCATGCAAATGATATACTTAAAAAAGACAGTAATTGGCGTAATGAACATGACGTTGTTAATGATCGAAACAATCCATACCTTGCAATGTATCAGAATAAAAGAGCAGAAGAAGAATTAGTAATAATCAAGGTTTGTATTTATAATGATAGTGTTGTTGCTTTATGTTTTTCTAAATCATATTCCTCTTTTGTAGAACGAAGCCAGATATACAATTCTTTATTCTGCAGGCCTTCTTATTCGTCTACGTGCTTTAATAGATAGCCTTCAGGATACTGAGGATCTTGAAAAACATGGGTTTATAGTTTTGCTACATGCAAAAATGACCCAAGTATATTATTCCTTCAATCAACATTCAATTCTACTTGGACATGTAGTAACTGAAGAAGAAATAGTAGAAGTTAATAGGATGATTACAGATGCAACTGTAGCTTCTGTGTTTGTGGAATCACAATCAGGAATAGATGACGATTGTGCTTCTTCAGAAGATGATAAGGATGACGATGAAGACGATGGCAATGACGAGCTTGAAACAATAGCTGCTTTGTTAGAAGAACAAGTGAATTCTGACACAAATGATAACTAACATGTCTTTGACCTTACATTCCTATCCTCATACTAACTTCTTTCTTTTTTATATTACTAAATATTTCTCTTTCTGTTCTTTCTTATTTTTACTTTTATTTTCTATCTTGAATAACTTTTTCTGTGTTTATTAACTCCTTATTTTTTATTAACACGTTTTTTATGGATAGACTATCCTATTATAATAATTTATTACCAACGTGATATCACATATGGTACAACTGTCCATCTTGTGCCCACTACAAGTATTATGGCTTTTATGATCATTAATAAACCCGTTATCAAAAATGAGAATATTAGTTAAGAAGAACCTGGGATGATCTTGGCGACTTAATAACTTAATTATAAATAACATCTACTATTGTTTATAGATACGTATAAACAGTTGGACGTGGTTTTCTTTATAACTAAATCTTTTTCAGGTATAGTATCTAGACTTTTATTCATCTTGTTAAAGTTACATAAAAGAACCGGTTCAAAGATTATATTCTATTACATGTTATTGTAAGATGAAAGGGCATATATTGTGGCCTTTGGGATTTACACAAAAGTAGTAGATCATTAGCTTAATGTACAGTCAACAAACCGAAAAAAAACAATGAAAGTATGAAAGGCTACATTACTATGAGAAACAGAACAACGAATAAATCTATGAAATGCAATTCAAATGACTGGCTGGATTACCATGCCGCTTCGGTGACGTGGATCGATCCTTGTGACGGATTTGATAATGGATCGACTTTACTTTTATTTTTTGTATGTGTATTTCCTTTTTTTTAATAAATATCTTTCTCTTTTAATAAAATAGACAATAAATCAATTTGTTATTGGTATTTGGATAACTTTAAACGTTATTCGTGATGAAAATAATATAGAATTGGATTATCACTATTCATTTCGGTGACGTGGATCGATCCTCGTGATGGATTTGATAGTGGATCGACTTTGTTTTTATTTTTACTTTTATTCGAATAGACAACAGTGTTGTTGTTGTTGTTTTGATTATATGAAACAAAACAAGAGAAATAATGTGGAGGAATAGCAGAAAAAAATACATATACACATTGAATAAAAACGTTTAAGTAGCATAAAATCGAGAAATAACAAGAATGCTCTTTTCTTTTGATTTCCCTAATCCCTCTTTACTGCTTTTGTCATTTTCGTGTCTTTCTATACTCAAACTATCAATAGTTCTATTTATACAGACAGCTAAAATAAATAAGTATCAAGTATTTGGAAATAGATTCTTGTTACATACTTACATATGGTACTTAATATGTCTTATTATATTATTATCAAAAGTCAAAATATATACCACTACAGTATAGAATAACGCAGTTATAAAAGTAAACCGAAAAAAAATGATCAAATCCACTCAAAAGTTTCAAAAGAGAGATATAGTAACAAATCTATATCTACTATATTATATATACTATACCTATCCAAATAAATAATCTAGTTTATAATGTAAATAGCAATATTTTATTCTTTTAGTTTTATTAATATTTTATATAACATAAAGTATTACTCATAAAGATGATATCATAATACGAGTAAAAGAAATCATGGTCTATTCCCATATCAATGAAATTTTTTTATTATTACGTATTGGGCTTACGTAGGACGCAATCAAATTATCTATTTAAATATTAAATATACTATTATCCCTTTTTCACTCACTCTGTTGCAGTTAGAATATCTTTCTTTTGTTATACTATAGATAACCGATATAGCAATTATTGTACTTGATAATAAGCATACCAACCATATAGAAGAAACGTACTTATGAATTTTTATTTACATTTAATATACACTATAAATATATCTGATTTATATATTATTATTTGATTTATTTATTTTTATGTTATTTATACGTAGATTTATATTATGTGTTATTTTTTTCTTACACTTCTTTAGTATGTAATTGGGAGTATTTCATTTGTAATGATAGTAATATTTTAAAGGTTCATTATTATTACATATAAGCAAATAATAAAAAGTTGAACAATTAACTTATTTATTTTTACATATATTATATTATTAATTGACTTTATTTCATATTGTATCATATCAGCTTTTCTCAACAGCAATTTATAATTTAATAGAAATATGTAAAGATAATTTTGGTTATTGTTAGTTTAAAATTAATGTAATTCATTATTCTGTCTTAATTTTGAAGAGAATTACAGTGGAACCCCGTTAATTTCATATCTGTTAACTTTCACATCCTCATTATTTTCACAGAAATTCAGGGAATGGAAAAATTGACTTGGTAAAATTTTCACATTCTCATTTATTTCACTTTCAATGTAAGCAGGGGGGTTGAAACCTTAACGGGAGTAATATATGGATTTATGGAAATTATACTATGCAAGTATGTATTAATTTACTATAATATATTAGTGAATAAAAAAAGAGAAATCCCAGCTATTAACCATAGAAAATATTTATATACAAGTTATCCAGAAAAAAAAGAGTCCAATGAGCTTTGCCGAGTGAACATCTTGTTTTGGAGCTTATCACGTAAAATACGTAACTTAGTGGCTAAACCAGGAACCGATTCGTCGTCATCATTAGTAGTTTCTAGAAAATCCAGGACAGTGTCTATATGATAAATTTTTTCTTTTGTTTTCATAGGTGATGGAACCAGTTCTGTACTAGTAGCAGTTATATATACATTATTTAAATCGTCAACAATTCCATCTTGACTGCTTGTTCTACTTTCGCCTTCCTTTCCCTTTATTATTTGCTCAACAATTTGATCATCAGTAAGATTTTGGTGCACCAAACGTTTTTCTTCTTCTGGGTCAAAATCGATTGATGATAAGGAAGCATTTTGACCAAATATAATACTTGAGTGAGCTGAAATATGCTTTTGTGACAATATAACATCAGAATTAGACAGAGAATCATCAGAAACAGAAGGATTTTGAAGAGTATTACGAAGAAGTGTTGATCGCCAACAGTTTTTTATAGTATCCATGCTAACGTCATTCCACGACTTCTTAATCCAATGCATTCCACGACTTCTTAATCCAATGCATTCCATGAAGCTGATCGATGCGGAACAACTGTTCAGGAGAATGAGTTGTAATCCCTCTGTTTCTCAAAGTAACTTCCATGTATGCACGTTCATATTGTCGAGCTCTACAAAGTATTACTATTAATAATAACTTGATATAGGTAATTGAAAATACAGATGGTATGTATAGAATAAAAGACTTACTTAAAATGTACTTTGAATGTTTTTATGATTCCACCGTCGAGTGGTTGGACTTTACTAGTGGAATTTGGCGGTAAAAAAATAAGTTCAATATTAGTTGGAGAATATTCTACACAATGGCCACTGAAGTTATCTAAGAGAAGAAGTACATGTCTATTTGAAGCTCTCATTGCAGTATCAAAGCGTCTTAAATATACATGAAATATCTTTTTGGTCATCCATGCTGTTGAGTTGTAGAAGTAAAGGCTAAAACTATAATGGGCAGCTAGATTATACATATAGTATTTTATGTTTAATTTTTCTAAACCTGAAATATATGTATCATATAAAGAATAAAATAAAAATATATTAAGCTCTTACCTAATTTTTTTTTAAATGAAGCAGGTTTTTCTGAATTTCCAATGATAAGTGGTTCTCTTTTATCACTGCCATCTGCATTGCAAGTCAGTGCAACCGTTAATCTTTTTCTATCCTTTTTCACCCCAGGATAAGCGTTTCTTGAAATCGTTGAAGCAGGAGGAGCTCGATATAAAACAGCTGTCTCATCCATATTATAAATATCTTTTAGCTCATACTTAGATATCTTTTCTTGAATTTGTTGAATAAATTCTTCAGCAGTTTGGATGTTTGCAGATCCTTCTTCGCCATGAAGTCGATGGTGTTTGATCTGCATGCGTTTCCTAAATCGACTTTGCCAACCATTTGATATCTTGAAATCATCTTGCGATATCTTAAGTTTTTCAGCAAACATTGCAGCTGCCTTTTTGATCATAGCCCAATTTATTGGAATACCATTGTCTTCTGCGTTCTCAATCCAAAGCATTAAAGCTTCTTCCAGTTCCTACAATAAATAGATATCTATTAATATGTTGATTACATATCGTATAATAATACTGTAATAGTTAAGAGTATTAAAAATTATAATAAAATATACATACAGGATGCTCAGCTTTTCGTTGACGCTTGCAAGAAGTATCTATGCTACTTGTCTCCGTTTGTTCTTGTAACTTTTGATGTTTTAAAGCCTTAGATATAGTGCTAATATCGGGAGCCTTGAATAGCTTGAACTGATCTTTTGCCTATAGCGCCAGTTCCCCATTTGTTGTACGTGGATTAGATTTTTTTCTCTCTGCAATTGTTAACTGCTGATCAGTTGTCAATGATACGTTACGCTTACTAGTGGTTACTGTCATTTGAATAGTAGATAATGAAATAAAAATATGCTAAAATGTAAAACCATACTGGTAAAGAAGAACATGGAATATAAACTGTGTATTTATACTTTTTCTGAATAATGTTTGACTTTTTGTGAGATTATGAAAACCACATTGAGATGTATGTATGAGCAAGTTACAGGATGATAAAGTTTTATAATACCACATCAGAAGGCACATAGATACTAACAAAGTTCACTGATTATTAATAATGTATATCTTTTGTAATGATCGGGAACACAACATACTGTATATATGATATACAGTAATCAAATAATCAGCAGGAATGTCATGGATTAAAGAAAGAATACAGAGATATTCTATATTTTCATAGCAAGAGGGCCAATAAAGGTAAAAAATTATATATATTATATTTTAATATTTCATCATATTAATCATATTATCAAATTCGTCAATATTTAATATTTTAAATAAGAATTTCTTAAAAGCATCAAATTGTATATTACTAATATAAGTAAAAAAAGAACTTTTTATTTTTAATCCCATTAATTTATCTCTAAATATATCATATAAATCAGCACTTCTTTTTAACCTATTATATAATTTATATTTAGTAAAATCATTATAATCATCAATATTATATCCATAAAATACAAGAACTTCTTTTTCAGTTAAATCATTTATATTTTCAATTTCATTAAATATTTCCTTATCCTTTTTTATATTTAAATAATTTTTTTGACTTAATACTTTTTTAGATTTATAAAATTTATCTTTTTCGTCAATAATATAAAAAATATCTTCTAATTTATAGTTTTTAGAATATTCATCAAAATAAATATTATGTGCACATATTTTACAATAATTAAAAATGTTATATTTTTTATTATAATATAATCTATCTGTTTTATCATTAATATTACAAATATAATTACACTTTTCACAATATTGTGGTAAGTGTTTTTTACAGTAAGAAAAATCATTTCCAACTTTTATTTTACATGATTTTTCCTTACACAAAATTAAATTATTGTTATAATACACATTAAATTCTTTTTCTAATTCTTTTAAATTTTCATCAATATTTTTTAATTTATCACAATGTTTTTTATATTTCTTTTTAATATTCTTTAATTTTATAGATTTTATTTTATTTTCCAATTTTTTATAATTTATTAACAGATAATCTTGTTTATCTAATTTTATATTTATTTTATTTTCATCAAGAAAAACTTTATTATAATAATTTAATGCAAAATATAATTCTTTTATTGATGTTACATTGTATTCTTGATATGTTTTTAACACAATCTCATGCCATTCTTTTACTTGATAATATTCTTTTTTATAATCTATATTTTCAATATTTTCATTATCTATTTCTAATTCTTTATTTTTGTCAAAGTCATAATCTTCAAATTCGTCAATATCCATTTTATTATTATTATTTTTATTAATTATTTTCTTTTTTTTCTTTCAATAGGAGATTTTTATATGTTCTCTTTTTGACATTTATTTTTATTTTTATTATTATATTCAATTTTTAAAAAATTATAAAATTTTTCATTAATATTTTTTTTTGAAATATCTCTATATTCTATACTCAAATCCGAATGTTATAGTGTATATGTTTTCCTGTGTAATATAAAAAATAGTAATTCAAATGAAAAATATAATGTATACTTCTATGCAAGGAATAAAATGAATTTCACTGTTGATATATATATTAACTATTTTATTTAGCCTTATAAAGACATTATAAGTGGTATGTATATATGCAGAATCTCTTTATTATTAATCTGACCTTAAAATAATTAATTATATCTGGTCCCGATGACTTTCACATCCCCTTTATTTTCACACCAAAAATGGGAGATGTAAGTTTGAAATTAACAGGGTTCCACTGTATATAATGTTAATAGGTTTATGGTTGATTTTTCATGCTCTTTTGTTTACATTATGATAATTTTAAAAAAATAAACAATATATTATTATTTCTCTATCCAGTAGTCAAGAAAATAAAAAAAATCAATTCATCTTTGAAAAAAAATACAAAGGTTGTTTATCTCAATTTCGATATCCTTATAACCCCCTTTTTTTATTAATGTTTTGCAACTTATGGGTCATTCTCCTTTTTCATTCTTTTTTAAAAGGAGTACCAATCAGAGGTTGTTTATTATCTTCTGTATTTCAATCTTAGTGATATGCTTTTTACCTTTTTTAGTAATTATATGAAATATAGGCCGAGGAACATAAATTGAATTCAATCAAACTATCTAAATTAGTAATCTACATTGAATGTATTGTATATACATAGGATTAACATATTAGCGAGAGGTACACTAAATGTTTATTTATGTATGTGGATAAGAACAAGTAAACAAGCATGAATGGGTGTGTATGTTAGATAATAACATAATAGCACTATAATGCTTTTCAGGAACTTTTATATTTTTGATAAATAATCTTTAGAGCACAGTACCCATATAATCTGTATGTTTAACTGTACATTTATATATTAATAACACATTTTGTTATTGTTATTGTATATAGTAGACACTTTTCAATATCTATTTAGTATAAGCATATAGTCTTTGTTGTTTTATCCTGGATAAGGAATGTGACTTCTGGATTATGAAGCAATATGTATCAAACTGACATAAAATATTTATGTACTATAACAGCAAATATCTGTGATTGTTGATTGATATGGATGTACTGGTTTACAAAACATAAGAAATAGAAGGATGTCATAACTGATTTGCTGTAGACAATAATTAATTACGTATTATTATAAAAAATTGGGCTTTAGTATTTTCTTTCTTTTGATACAGCGACTTAAAAAAGGTACTTGCCCTAATTCATGTTCGTTCCTTTATCTTCAAGATAATAAAAATGTCCCAAGCTAAAACGGGTACCTTTAAATTTGCAGTACTGCAAATGCAGTACTTTTTTGCAGTAGTAGTCGGACAAGACCGGAGATTTTCCGCCACAATTGACCGGATTTTCTCGAGTATTACTAACTATAAAAGGTGCTTT
>JAEPRB010000170.1:14267-87964 GCA_016758965.1 Circinella minor
TTTATCATCAGATAATTCAAGTGATGTTGGAAATGTCAACATTTCTTTTGCTCCTGTTGGTGCAGATTCATCTCGAATAAACATATATTGTGGCCAAGATATTATTTCATTTTCTCTTGTAGCAAGCGAGTTACATGCTGAACATTTTCTTAACTTTGTCGATTTTAGTTTATCAAGAATACACTTGGATAATTCTTTTGTTTTTTCTTGTTCATCATAATCTTGAAAGCGTCGGTTAAGATCAGAAGGCTTCACATGAATCATAATTTGATTGTTATTTCTTTCATGGTGTTCCTGAATATGAAATACATTACTTGTACAAATGGTTCTGCATCTAACTCTTGCGCCAAAAGCTGCCTGTAACTTATCGGACATGTTTTCAGCATAAAACTGGAAAAATTCAGCTGCGTCATTAAATGATCGATCAAATCTGGTTGAGCTCCATACAAATTCTCGTAGTCGCTTGAGACCACGTACACGATCATCATAATTATTATTTTTATATGCTAAATATGCTTGCAATAATTCTTCGTCAAATCTATTAGTACTTTCAAACGTAATATTGTCATTATCTGGTAGCATCTCAGGCAGAATCGATTGTAATAACAGCTCCATTGGTGCATCGATGTAACATGAGTTACTATCCCAAGGACATAGTCTTAGCAAATAGCGGTCATAGATTTTACTTCGAGCCTCTTCTTTTTCTTCTTCTTTTTCTTCTTCTTTACTGCTCACGTTATTTTCGTTCTCATTTTCATTTTCACTATTACTACTATCTTCAGAACTAATAGATGGTCTACTGGTATTCTCTTTATCTGACATTTTCTGTTCATGATCATCGTCATCACTGCTCGTTGAGTCAAAACCGTCAGGATAATCATCAGGACTCCATACTTCATACGTACTGACATGTATATCATCTAATTCAAGTTCGTCATCAGTTATTTCGTCACTAATATTACCTTGGACATTATTGACATCATCCTCACTGCTGTTATCACTGCTAGATTCTAGTGGGTCCCATTCATGATTTTTAAATACTTTTACTAGAGCTTGGATATAATCGGGAGCGCGACCATCGTTAACATACTTTGCAGATTTGCGCCGATTTCTTTTAGTTCTAGCATTACTAGCCTTCCGTTTTCTGGATTCCTCATTGTTATTACTATAATATAAATGGGCCCCTTTGATAAAGTGGCTCAAAGCTTTTTCCCCATGTTCTGTATATTGGAGTACAGATCGTAAGTTGTTATTTAGCGGTTGGTTTTTCTTTATAAGATGATATAACTTGTTATGAAAACTCTCGACGGCATTTGTAGTAAAACAATAGTGACGAAGGAGTCGACTATTCATAGTTGAAACAGCAGGAAATATAGAACCGCGCACTGATTCGCTGTTCCACCACCTAACAAAGCGCTTAGATTTTGGGTACATTTCAAGAACTTTTTCCCATATTTTGTTATACTGAGCTTCAGTTTCAACCATACGTAATCCAAACAGCAGTTTGCGCATTTTCTTCATTTGTTTCCTACTTCCATCATGCATATCATTCGCATATGTCTCGGCCAGTTTTCGTGCATTCCGCTCATAGTGAACGGTACATCCTTTCAAATATTTGAGCCCTTCTTCTTTGCTATTTTTTGTCTGCCGTTTATAAGCACTGATAAACCCTTTATGTTGCGCCTGTGAAAAGTCTTGAAGAAACCTAAGGATATTCTTACCGTTTTCTTCATCAGGATCTTGCGGAAATACTATTTCATATGCATTGAACAAAGCTTGATAGTAAAAGTCAAAATGCTTTGCTGTGACACCATCTAATACTGCTCCAAAGGCAATTGGATGGGACTATAAAACTTCACAATACATCACTGATGTACATAGGTAATATCCACTTTCAAAAACAGAAAAAGTAACATCCGTTATAAATGGATATTTATGGATTTCAAGAACTTTCTTGAGTTTTGGAGGGCAGAATGAAATAACCATTTCACCTTTCGTTAACCATAGTAGAGTAATATAACCTGGAAATTCTTCTTGAATTTTAAAAAAGTATTCAATTGACGAATTCATTTTTGGTTGTTCAATGGGGCTAGCTTTCAATATCTTTTTTTGCTCATACCGTAATTTCTCAATATTCTCGAAATCAGGATGGATCTCAGAGGCATTACCTAGGTTATTTGTCCTTTTACTCATTCCCATTTGCAGCTCACTAGGAGTGGCGCCATTTTTAACCATGCCATGGAGTTTATCAGCCTGTTGAGGCGAAAGCTTTTTAGGCACGAACGAATCATGTGTATGCACATTTTGTCCTTCTTTATGACCAGGTGTGAGTCTACATATATCCCCAGAAAATGCAAATATAGCTACATAAGAGCATTGGATATGTGTTAGTGGTGCATGGCATGCTTAACATGATGATTTTTCACACCAATCATCTGTCTTCAATTTGGTACTCATTGGCACTAGGTGTACATTTTTTCTCAAAGTACATTCTTCATTTGTGCAAGATATAGCACCATTGCATGACTTTGCTACTTTGACATTGTCACCATCATTCCAACGATTAACATAACGAAGACTCCAACCCATTTGAGTAGTTGTTTTTACATTGTATCTTCCAATTGACGAATAGTGTGCTCGAATGGTAATTTCAGCATCTCCAGATGGGAATTGTGGAAAATGATCAGCGAGATTATTATTTGTTTGTTCAATGCTTGACATGTAAAAAAATGATAAAAAATTAATTATCGTGTTTAAACCTCAGGGGTCAGCATGAAGTATTTATACTTTTTCATGCGAAACTGGTAGAAAAATAGAAACAACTAGAAAGTTCTATCAAGTCTATTCTTGTAACTTGATTTTTCCATTTAAATCGGAGTGAGATTAATAAATGGAAAACTTCTAATTCCGAATCCGAAGTAAAAAAAAAGAAAACTTTTACGTGATATGGATAAAACAAATTCCTCTCAAAATACTTACAGTTATATCTATTAAATGAACATATTTCTGTTGGAAAAAAAAAGTTTATTACTGGCCAAAAAAAGGGGTTCGAATAGAATGATCGAAAATGAAGAGAAACAGTTTATGAAAGTTGGTTTTTCTTTTTTTCTTTAGCACATGTGTAAACTACCGCAAGAATAGACTGCAAAAATTATGTAGTACTGCAAACTACCGCAAACTACTGCAAGGAGTACTGCAAACTACTGCAAACTACTGCAAGGAGTACCGCAAAGCACCTTTTATAGTTAGTAAAATCCGGTCAATTGTGCGGAAAATCTCCGGTCTTGTCCGACTACTACTGCAAAAAAGTACTGCAAAATCACCCAAGTCCAGCTAAAACATACAAGTAAGATAATTTATTTTTATTCTTTGAAGGTCAACTTACGTTCCACATGAATTAACCTTATTAATTTTTTAGCTGTACACTTTATAACGATATGACTAAGAGCACTTGTACCAATAAGTACATGAGCCAGTCAGCTTTGAACAAACATATAAGAAAGCATCATGAATATCGTTATGAGAAACCTGGACCTGCCAAGTGTGTCAACCATAAGGAAATGGTAAAAGAGCGTAGCAAACGGTACCGAGATACGCACTCTTTGTCGATCCGCCGAAAAGAGAACGTAAGGAGCTGGCTGAGAAAAGGAGTTGAGAAGGCTTCGTCTCTAACAAGTGACAGCGCTTCTACGTTGAGAAGTGAGATTGCTGCTAAAGCCAAGAATTTATTTGAGGAATTAGCTAAATCTCCTGCTGCTAACCAAAAGCCATTCCTCCATGCAACATTAGTATGCCTGGTTATGCGTGAGGCTCAGTACAACTTTGGGATGCACGAGTTCGTCTATTTACTGAACCACTTGTTCGGTGATGGATTTTACAGTACTGTTCTCCAATTTAATGAATTAGAGAAAAAGGAGGAATTCGAGTGGGTGGCACAACAGATCTACAATAAACGATCTCTTGTGTTGGCATTGGGTTCCATCATCCAAGATGTGGTTGCTCGAAGCTACTTTTATGATAAAAGTAGCTTTTTTACCTATAAGGCTCAGGAGGCCATCAAAAATTTTTAAAAAATAAATATTTACTTTAACTTTTTTTTAGTGATATTTCGATCCAATATCCTTTTAGTCACAAATAACATTCGAGATCATCAAAACAGCAATAATAAATTAACCCATTGTCTATTTTATTAAAAGAGAAAGATATTTATTAAAAAAAAGGGGAATACACCTACAAAAAATAAAAGTAAAGTCGATCTACTATCAAATCCGTCACGAGGATCGATCCACGTCACCGAAATGAATAGTGATATTCCAATTCTATATTATTCTCATCACGAATAACGTTTAAAGTTATCCAAATACCAATAACAAATTGATTCATTGTATCTATACTACTAAAAAGTTTAGATTTTATAAAACCTATAAAAGGAAATTCAAACATTACAACACCGACCTGTATAATTAAATATTATAGTATTTAAATAAATAGTAAAGTTTTTTTTTTACCTAACGCTTTTTACAACTTTTATTTTACAAACTACAACATATTTATAAAATGAGCATTCCAATTTGTCCTTCATGTCATCAGCCCGGACATTCCCGTAGAACTCACCGAGATTGTTTAATGAATGCAGCTCGATTAAGCATTCGTACTGAGAATGAAACCATTTTTGTGAATGATCAGGAACAAAGAAACCATTCAAGTAATGACGGTGGTTCTTTGCAACAGCAATCCGTAAGTAATATTAGTTGGGATAGAGAGGCAAGAAAGATCGCAATCATTATTTTTTTTGATTTACAATGGTAATAGTCAGAACCCCAATGCCCAAGTTGTGGCCAATTTGGCCATTCACGAAGAACTTCGCGTCAATGTACAGCTAACCCTGCAAACATGGAAGTAATAATAATAACCTCTTTTTAAAAAGCTTTTTATATATAATGTTTTCGTTTTTCTTACTTAGAATAATTTATTTGTATAGGCTCCCGTTGTTCTTGGACGTGTTTCTTCAAATCATATCCCTGAACGTCATTCACTTGGGTTAATGGACCGTCAATGTAGCCATTTTCAGGCACATATGTGGGCTCTGGAACGTGTGGGAAGTTCCTCTAATAGAACACCTGAGTTTTACTTATGTTGTAATAAAGGCTCTATCAGTATTTCACCATTAAGTCCTACTCCAACAGAAATAGGTCAGCTACTACGTGGTAATAATGATACTGCATCAAAGAATTTCCGTTCTAATATTCGTGCATATAACAATGCATTGAGCTTTGCATCACTTGGTGCAAGTATCGATCATACTGTTGCAAATTCGCGTGGTGGTGCTTATAATTTCCGTATCCATGGTGAGGTATATTATCTGATTGGTTCTTTGCTCCCAAACACAGATCAAGATACACCATCTTTTGCACAAATCTATGTTCATGACCCATCCATGGAGAGACAATTGGAAATACGTCGCAATCATACCAACGCCTCAATAGACATGGAGGTTTTAAACACTTTACAAACATTAATGCATCGTATCTGCCCGTTTGCTCAAGCTTTTAATAACATGGCTACGCGCTTGAGAGATGAAGATGTAAATGATGTTACACTGGTAATTCGTGCAGAAGGCACGCCAGATCAACGACGTTATAATAGACCAACAGGAGACGAGGTTGGACTATTGATTGTGGATGGTAGTTATGAAGGCCAGAGTGGAGATCGTGATATTGTTGTACAAACTCGATCAAATCAAATGCAACGGATATCAGTTAACCATCGTTTCTATGATGCCATGCACTATGTCTTGATGTTTTCACAAGGTAGCTTAAATTATCACTTACCGTATTTAGTGCTTAGTATAAGATTTAGGTTAACCCTTTATTAACAAATACAATAAATAGGTGATGAGGGTTGGAACATTGGAGCACAATGTATTGATGGCAGTCGCGTAACATGCATGGACTGGTATAAATATCGGTTGATGATACGTAGCAATAATGATAATATTGAAGGACAGAATGATTTGCATCGCTTTGGTAAGCTGTTTCAACAGTATATTACAGACATGTATGCCAAGGTGGAGTCTGAGCGTCTTAACTATATCAGGAGTAATCAGGACAAATTACGCTCAGATTTGTATAAAAGTGTTGCAGATGCTGTCAACCTTGGTGATAATGATATGGCTAATGTGGGTAAGCGAGTTATACTGCCATCATCTTTTATTGGAGGTCCACGTCATATGCAACAACTTTATCAGGATGCCATGAGTATTGTAAGACGCTTTGGAAAACCGGATATATTTGTTACTGTGACCACAAATCCCAGATGGCATGAGATCCAAGATTCCCTTCTCCCAGGACAGACAGCAGCAGAGCGACCTGATATATGTGTTCGTGTGTTCAAAATGAAACTAAAAGAATTGATGCATGATCTTACGAAGAACATGGTTCTCGGTAAAGTAGTTGGACACCTTCACACTGTGGAATTTCAGAAGCGTGGTCTTCCCCATGCTCATATTTTGCTCATCCTTGCACAAACTGATAAACCACGAACACCTGAAGATGTTGATGATATTGTATCAGCCGAACTGCCTAACGCAGATCAATATCCAGCTGCACGTGCAACAGTAGAAAGGTTAATGATGCATGGACCTTGCGGAGACCTTAATTCTCAATCGCCATGTATGCAAGGTGGTGCATGTTCAAAACGTTTTCCAAAGCAGTTTTCTGATGAAACAAGTATGGGCGAAAATGAGTATCCCGTTTATAGGCGACGTAGAAACAACAACAATCATGTTTACAAAAATGGTGTTCGGATGGATAATCGATGGGTGGTGCCTCATAATATATTTTGTGTACCAAATATGATGCTCATATCAATGTAGAGATATGTACTTCGATTGCTTCTATCAAGTATGTTTATAAATATGTGTATAAGGGTCATGATCGTGCAGCAGTGGTGGTATCTCAAAATCAGCGACAATCAAATGCTCAAAGTACAACAAGCGAACAAGCCGATCCATCTATGAATGAAATTAAAACATATCTCGATGCAAGATATGTTTCTGCATGTGAAGGCTGCTGGCGTCTCTTCTCATTTTCATTACATAAGGTATTTCCAAACCACCAACGTTTAGCTATACACCTTGAAGATGAACAACTGGCATATTTTAATGAAGATGATGATCCGATGGCTATTGCTGATCGTGCACATGAAACGACTTTAACAGCTTGGTTTAATTACAATATTGAAAATGAGGATGCCCGCCAGGTACTGTATCCTGACTTTCCTTGAGAACTATGTTTTTGTAAAATCTGATCGTCGTTGGAAAATTCGTGAACGAGGACATGGTGCTACTATTGGACGCATGTATGCTGTTTCTCCAAGTCAAGTAGAAAAATATCATCTCAGACTACTATTGTATCATGTTCCTGGAGCAACTTCTTTTAATGAACTCAAAACCGTTGAAAATGAGCTTATGCCATCATTTCAAGCTGCTGTAAGAAGGCGCGGGCTACTTACTGGACAGCAAGAATGGGAAGATTGCTTGGAACAAGCATCATCATACCAGCTTCCTGCTGCTTTAAGACAGCTCTTCTCTGTGATCTTAACTTATTGTAGCCCAGAAGATCCACATGCTTTATAGATGGCATATCGATCAAATCTTTCTGAAGACTTTTTACATGCTGCAAGAAATGAAGCAAATGATCAATCTCTACCAGAATCCGATCATATATATGGCCAAGCACTACTTGCAATTGAATCTATCATGGCAACTACATCACGATCACTCACAGAATTCGATGGTTTCACTCTTCCTGATAGGTCTCAACAAAATAATAACGACCAACAACCTCCCGAACCTTTTCTTATTCGCCAACAACGCGACATTGCCGAAAGATTAAATCGCCACCCTGCACCAGTGCTCAATTTCAACAATGATCAGCAGAATGTATTCGACACTGTATGTAATGCTTTGGAACGTCCAAATACTGAGCCTAAAGTTTACTTTGTTGATGGCCCTGGTGGTACAGGAAAAACATACATATTTAATGCTCTTCTTGATCGTGTCAGACGTCAAGGTAACATTGCTCTTGCTATCGCAACCAGTGGTACTGCTGCACTATTAATGGAAGGTGGTAGAACTGCTCACTCTTTATTTAAAATTCCTCTTGACCTTGATCACACATCATTTTGTTCATTTACTCCACGATCTGCCACAGCACAGCTTTTAAAATTAACGACTTTAATTATATGGGACGAAGCTTCAATGATCAGTAAAGATCTTATCGAATGTGTTAATCGCAGTATGCAGGACTTGATGAAATCTGTAGACCCTGAATTAGAACATGTACCTTTTGGTGGAAAGCTAATTGTTTTCAGTGGTGATTTTCGCCAGGTATAAGTTAATTAGCATTTAGATTTAGGTTGATAATTACTTATTATATTGTTATACCTAATTTTATTTTCAATATTGCTCTTAGGTTCTACCTATTATTCCCAATGCATCACGCGCACAAATTGTGGCTCAAAGTTTGAAAAGATCAAGTATATGGCGTCATACACAGATATTCCGTCTTCAAACTAATATACGTGTTCAGCAAGCAAGCAACACTCGCAATTCCGCACAGCTGCGAGAATTTGCTGAGTATTTATTACGAATAGGTGAAAACAGAGAGCAAATTGCTCCAGGAACCGAGGATCGTATTAAGCTTCGTAATTCAATGTTAATGCCTGGATATAACCTTTTAACTCTGATTGACACATTATATGGTGATATGATATCTACTACTCCTTCTCGCGAATTTCTAATGTCACGAGCTATTCTCACACCAAAAAATGTTGACGTAGCAACAATTAACGAAGCCATTTTAGAATCGAAATTTCCTGGAACAACTGAGGAATATTTAAGTGCTGATAGCATGGTTGATCCAGAAGAATCTTTGTCATATCCAACCGAAATTTTAAATTCCCTTTCTCCATCTGGTCTTCCTCCACATACATTAAAACTCAAACCAGGATGTCCTGTCATGCTCTTACATAATCTTAATACTTCACAAGGACTCTGTAATGGAACACGTCTAATTTGTATATCTTTTCGTCGAAATGTTATTGAAGCTCAAATTGCCACTGGTACACATATTGGTGAAATAGTTTTATTGCCTTGCATTACCATTACATCAAAAAAAAGTGAGTGTCCTATTGAATTCCAACGCACACAATTCCCAATACGTCTTGCATTTTCAATGACAATCAACAAAGCTCAAGGGCAAACTTTTGACACCATTGGTCTTTATTTGCCAAACCCTGTCTTCACTCACGGTTTATTATATGTCGCTTTTTCACGAGTAAGAACACCAAATTCTATATTTATTACATTAGACCGTGATGAGTCAACTATTAATGGTCAGGAAGGTATATACACAAGAAATGTTGTATACACTGAAGTACTTTAACTCTATAATTACTCTTTATACAAATTAATTACTACTACACCACTTTATCCGTCTTTATTTGTTTTCTCTTTACTCTTTATATATTTTCTTAACCATAAACATCATTCCCTCAAATAAATCTTATTCTTAATATGTTGCATAAGGTAAGTCTTTATAAAATTATATTTTTGTATAGCAAAACAGAAATATTTTCAACTGGATAGGTAAAAAGAAGAAATATATCTTTGTCTCATATCCTCGAATGAAGCTTTGAGCGTGTACCAGAGCGGCGGTTTGGGGGCTTGCCCCCAATGTGGGGGGTCAAGGGGGGTTTTACCCCCCTTGCGACGTGGACTCGTTGAATGACACGAAGCGAAGCGAAGTGGCTCATTCAGTCGAGCGAAGCGAGACAGGGACCGCTAGTATTCCATTAAAACACAAGAATACTAATAAAAATAAATAAAAATAAAGTAGATCCATTACGTATCAAAGTTGTTGCGTGGATCAATCCATGTCACCGAAATGAATAATAGATATTTCCATCCAGTATTCTTTCGGTCACGAATACATTCGGAATCATCAATTCATAAAAAAGAAGTCAGGCTAACGTTTAAACTAGTATCCAATGGAATAGAACACTAAACTATTGTTGTAAATGTGAATCCTTATACAGTAGTAATGTTAAAAAACTAACTTCTATAATATAATTACATATATCCTCGTTGAGTAGTAAAACAAGATATATATAAACTTGTAGTACAGTGGGGGGGACAAAAGTTTTGGCGCCAAATTAAACCCCGCTCAGTTGTTCACTTTAAAGACTAAAACAAAACGATTCTATTTCCTCCACTTTCTTAATAATCACAATTTTTTTTTTAAGAAAACAATGGCACATTCAAATGAAAAACGCATATCTGCAATCACATTATACCAAAGTAATAAAAGTTCAACTGGAATTTCGGAACAGACCAAAGTGCCTTTATGAACAGTAGAAAGATGGATTCAAACTTTTAAGGAAACAGGTGAAATGCAAAAGAAAAATTCTAGTGGTCGACCTAAGAAATTAAATGAGAGAGATGAACGACAAATTGTGCGTGCAGCCAAGTCAAACAGAAGACAAGCCTTATCTGACATCACTAATATTTCAGCAGTCAAAGTCTCAACTAGAACAATCAGACGCACACTTCATGCCCATAATGTATTCAGCAGAATTGCGAAGAAAAAGCCATTCTTACACCCGAGACATATTGAAGGACGTCGTAAATTTGTAAAACAATATCAAGATTGGACTTTATAGGATTGGAGGAATGTTGTATGGACTGATGAGAGCACATTTGAAACAGGAAAAAACAGCAGAATAGTTCGTGTATGGAGAGAATGTCACGAAGTCGATTACTTGGAGTGTATGACCCCATCATTTAAAAGCCAACGTTCTAGTGTCATGATTTGGGGAGCTATTACTTATAGTCGAAAATCTAATTTGGTGTTTATGGATAAAAATAAAAGAACAGCTGTGGATTTTGTTGATCAAGTGTATGCAGGCGAGTTATACAGCTTTTGGAATACACTGGATGATCCAGTCTTGATGGAAGATGGAGCACCAGTTCACCGCGCCAATGCACCAAAAGTTTGGAGAGAAAAAAATCATGTTATTAAGTTAGATTGGCCAGCACAAAGTCCAGATTTAAATCCTATCAAACATGTATGGATGATAATGAAGACAGAAGTGCAAAAAAAGATGGTCAACCGACCTAAAACTTTAGAATTAATGAAAATAGCAATTCAAGAATCTTGGGATGAGATTCCTATCGAAAAGATCAACACTTTAGTAGATTCCGTCCCTAGCCGGCTAAAACTTGTTAAGAAAGCTTGTGGCAGAAGCACAAAGTACTAACTTGAAATAACTTTTTTTATTATACTTTATTAGTTTTTTTTTTTAGCTTTAATGGATTCCTTGGGTAAATTAGCATATAGTATAATATTTTTTTTTATTCTGCTTAATAAAAATAATGATGAAATGTGAACAAGTAGCTTAAAGATATGAATTTCTTCACTGTCGGAGTTAGTTTCGCGCCAAAACTTTTGTCCCCCCACTGTATAAGAAAATTGTGCTTTTATCATTACCAATATTAATCAATTCTCACAAGACTTTTTGTCATTTTATATAGGCTTGTATAATAGATAGCTGGTTTTATTTTATTTTATCCACAAAATCAATAATAATAGGTGCTTGGATTGAAAAAATCATCTGCATATTATACATAATACATAGTCTGACTGTAGTAAAGTGTAAAATAGAAGTTGCATTTTGTATAAAACCTGTCCTTCAAAATGTTTTGATAAATAGATAAAGATTCATGTCAATAGATTGCTACTTTATTTAAATAATTCTGGTATACATATAAAAGTTATAGATCTGATTTGATAGTATATTATTAATAAATCTTGATTCAATCCATAATTTAGTTATCTATCTATCAGCATCAAATAATATATACTGCCTTTCTCTTTTTTTTATGTTTCTCATGCACTAAGTATACCTTTATGTGTTTATCACTAGTATATATTCGATTTACACTAGGATTGATAAACACCAATTAATTCCTACCTACTTTTTTATCTCTCTAACTTCTATTTAACAATGCTGTCAAATATATATTATATATTATTCCTCGTTCTATGTTACCTTACCTAGGTCATTCAACTACTACTCTTACCATATAATACGGGACATTGGTCAATATTATATTGTTTATGGTGTCACTATTCAATATCTGGCAAGTGCTCCAAATTAAAGTTCTCTTATACTTTACCTATTGATGCATATTGCGCATATAGACGACGCCCATTAAACCCTAAAATATCTATTTACAATAGATGCCAAACAAAAGGCGTAGGATCTAGTAAATATGTGAGTCAGTAGTATATATTGGTTACACTCTTCTTTTAAAAAATGTTTAAAATATATGAAACGAATTGTAATTTTTTTTTAAAAAAAAGGATCAAATGGAAGGAGAACAAAAGACATAAATTGTAACAACTAACGAAGCATTCAATGTCATTGATTATTGAGAAGTACCTATGTACATAGATAATGTGTTAGTATTACGATATACCCTACTAACATAATAATACATATATATATATATACATACGCGGTCTTTTTGTAGCAGTTGATTCTTCTATATAGCCTGGTGTGTTGCTGTTGAATATTTCGTTTGACTTGCAGAACATGTCAAACTTTTCTTGCAATGCGAAGAAGCTTCCTCTTGCGTTGTTCTTGCTGTTCATTTTGTCAACAAACTGCACTCCCAAAGCTTATAAAAAAAAAGAAAAAAGATATAAATCCGCTTGTATTGTTAATGAATTTTTTTTTTCATAAAAGATTTTTTTATATAAGAAAAAACCTACATGTTCCAACTAGTCGCATTTTTCTCCATTTGTAACGGAATTCGCATGTTCCGAATAACACCACACATTCCAAACCTGTCAGATCACAAAGTTGGAGGATATTCTTCCGCAAAACTTCAATCACCTCATCGGATACCCATACCTTCTGTTGTATGGACATGTTGCTTGTAGTCATAGTATATCCATGTTCATAATTGAAATCATTTGCTTCACGTTGGACCTTTTTTAGCTCTTCCACGTCTGCTTTTCTATGTTCCTCGGAAAGCATCTTGTTGATTGCCTTGGTCTCATCTTTGTCAATTTGTTGGTCAGAGCAGAGGCTATATTATGAATTGATCAGTATTTTTCTTGATTCCAATATATAAGTACACATTGTCATTTTTTGATCGTCTGGTACGTACTAACTAATTTTACCTGTCAATTCCTTTCGCTTGTCTGCAGCATATTGTGTCCAAACATTGCGAGACTTAGTGCAAGTAAGCAGCTTGACGGGCTCTGCGCCAAACAGCTCCTCGACTTGACTAAGTGTCAGCCTGCACGCATTTGCGATGGCTAGCTTTTTTTTTAGCAAGGTCTTTTTTTGCCTCATCAACAAGCTTGCAAGAAAGTTCCTTATCTGATAGCTGCTGTTGCTGTTGAGGTTGCTGTTGAGGTTGCTGTTGAGGTTGAGATTGAGGTTGCTGTTGCTGTTGCTGTTGGTGTTCAATTTTTCCTTTCTCGAGTTGAAATACCCAAGCTTCAAGCATAACGCACGACTCTTCCTTGGGCTCAAGGTCAAGTACACGCATTAGTCTAACTTTGATTTCGGACAAAGTGTTCATGTTAGAAAGGTGAGAAAGAAAATAAACAAAAATAAAGAAGACAGAGGAAGAAAAAGAGAGTTTATTAAGCTACATTAGGATTTAGAAAATAAGGTACAGGGTGCGGGAAGCCAAAAAGAGAAAAAAGCAGTCAAGACAGCTGAGCTGAATTTTTTTCCTGGTTAACGAACCAGGCAATCAATCAGTAAAGAGACCGTTTGAGAACCAGCAGCTATAGATAGATTAGGTGCAAAATCAGGGGGTTAGCTAAACAATCTTGAATGTCTTTCAAGGTCTGTCAAGGCCATTTAAGCTGGCAGGTACTAAAAGTCGTGCCATCCTGCAGTCATGCCATCCCCCCATGACTGTGTTTTTTTATTCTGCTATCTTCGGTCGTGCCATTGAGCGTGCCTTACTATCCTGTCTCCCAACTCCACTTTCTATTAATCTCCCAACTCCATGTTTCTATTAATTTCTAAAAAATGACAACAAAAATTGCAACTTATTTCAAAACACAATTTCCTAATGGCGATGTTACTGAAACATATAATGATGTTTTGTTTGATGAAGAACATGATCGTTACTGTAAATTTAATCTTGACATCGGATGGGCTATGAAAGGTGGTCATAGTAATCGCAGAGCGGACAAGAATGGCGATCGCATTCGCAAGTATGACCGTATTTGCTGTGGCTACTTTACTTGTGAAAATGAAAATTGTAGAGTATACAATCTGCCAAGGCGCCCCCCAGTCAAAAAGAATGCAGTCTGTAAAGAACTTAATGAGGGCTGTAAATATTGTAGTGGAGCACTCGTTCATAAACCTTGCCTAGCAAGAGTTGTATACATCTTTTCTAAGAAAGGGTGTACAATGACTTATATTAATATGCATTCGCATGGCCAATATAGTTGAAAACATTTATCTATAGAACAGAATAGTGCAATGGATGAATATATGGAAAAAAATCCGACTTTGCAACCAAAAGCAGCTACTGTTGGTATTGATTCAAGAACAGGAACCATTATTGCATCCACTCGAGAAATCGATCCAATTCTTGGTAATCGTGAGAGAACTAGATATGAGACAAGAAAAGCTAAGGAACGCATGAATATGACTTCTTTAGATGATGATCCAGTCAAGCCATTCATGAAAATTAACAACACATACCCTGGATATCTAACTGCTGCTAGTGTATTACCAGATTTGGTCTTGATTTCTTTCCAGGGACCATCAATGCCTAACTGTGCTAGAATTAGTATGTTTCCCATTGCTACAGACGTCACATACAAAGCAGTTGGTAGTTATTATCTTTGTTCCTCTCTTATTTACTCTATTGAATCGCGAAGACATGTTGTGATATTTCAGGCGATTCTTGATAGATTAACAGAAACATCATATCAACATTATTTTACAACACTCTTCTCTGTTTACAAAATGGACTTTAATGATAATAATAAGCAACAAGGATTTATTTAAGACTTTAGTCTCAGTCAGTTGAATGGTTTTTTAAAGGCTTTTCAGATTTATTCAGGAAGAGAAGAGCACGAAGGTCTTAGATATCTTAAGGGCTGCTATATGTACTGGATGCAAAGTGTTCAGCGCGTTAGTAGCAATCATAATGTTGTCTTACCAGAAAACCGACAACGTTTTTTAGATTTGACTTATACCATTCGTGTGACATGTAGTAATGCTACTTTAAATCAATGCATAGCTATCATGATTAACGAATTTCCAGGATCAAGACGTTGGATTAGATGGTGGTTACAACCAAAAATTCGTAGTATGATTTTCAACAGCCAATCATTGATGAAGCCAGCACTACGAACTCACTCTATTAGGACTGGAAATGCATGCGAGAATTACCATAGTATTCTTTACCGCAATATGCCAAAGAAGATGCTGCTAATATCTGCACTCAATTGTTTACTAAAGTTTGCTGCCAATGATGAAGAAGATATTAGACAGTTTTATGAACATGGTATACTTCCTACATACAATCATACTCCGCGTACACAGCCAAATAGTCGTTTTAGGTCTACATACTACCAAGCAAGTGATAGTAGACCACCAGACCATAATGCTGTTCTTTTTGCTGAAGAAAGTGAAGATGAAAGAGAAAATGATGAACCGCAACAAATTAAACAATTAGAACTTCCAATTGCCCATCTCATGGTGCCTAATAATGATGATTTGCAAAATGTATGTGACAATGAGATTGGCGTTGCTCATATGGTTGAAAATGACTGCCTTACTTTGCAAGCTGACGATCCAATTGTTGTAAATATATTGGGTTCACTTGATGATAACGAATTTGAGAAAATTCCATCTGAACTCATGTCAATTTTCAATGGTGATAACCAATATAGGGATTCAATCCACAACAATTAATTTTACTATAAATAGTAAATTAATTTTGTTATGTATAAATCCCACAGGTCACTTTGGTCACAAATTTCACTGCCAAAAATTTTGTCGGAGTCACCACAGGTCACAGCCAAAATACATGTGTATTTTGTGTTTCTTATTAAGCAGAGCAATAAATACATCGTGTATTTAGTGTTCGGGTCACAAATCATAGTGTTTTATATGTATTTTGAGTGTATTTTTGGTTGACTTCCTTTTTGTTGGTGACTCAGCATTCTTGCATAATGATCATGTCAATGATTCCATAATGTCAAAATTAGAGATGGATTCAAACAGCTGAAAATAACATTCAAAATATATAACCATATATATATATATATATATATATATATATATATATAACAACAGCCATTCTTATCTTTTCTACGGTTTCAGCTCCAAAAACACATAAATATTTTTATTTTTATATTATTTTTCTCTCCACTTCCAAAGGTCATTGTTTATTTTTATTTATTTTATAATCAAAGAAAAAAGAATAGAAAGACACTTCCAGATTTTCATTGTATTATACAACCAACATGCGTTAAATTGACTTTTGAGCAGAAATATTCATGTTCAGTTATAATGGATTAATGGTATAACACAAAGCAAATACTCTATATAAGCGATCTTTGGTTACTAAATAGCCCATAACTTTATCATATTCTTTTGTGATTTATATAACCTGAGGTGGGAAGCAAGATAATATAAACTTAGCTTGCCGATGTTGCTTTAAATAAGCAATAAGACTTTTGATTTTATATTTTAATCAAGAAGTCAAATTGAATATTTTAAGCTAGAGGGGCATTTCCAAAACATCTTAAATCGAGTAACCATATGTTGTTTCTATAAAATAAATAAAATATCTTTTGAATTAATGTTTGTAATTGTAATAAAAAATAGAATAAAAATAGGATAAAAAATGGAAAGTAAGAAGGTATGCAAAAACTAAAAGAAAACCTATTGGGAAAAAAGTTATGCTGGTACAACAAGGTTTGGAATGAAGAAATAATAATGGAAGTAAAAGTATAAAATGAAATAGAAGATGGAGTGGATATTGGCAATATATATGATATGCTTATTTGAATGTTTTGATTATGTTAAGGGCGGTAAGAGTGGTAGGATTGTTTGTTTTAAGATCCAGGACCAATTTATTGAGAGTCATGCTCTTACTCAAACATACTCCTTCAAGCAATTGAGCTGCATCAACATGTGGTATTTCTTTTTGTTCCACAATGGCTTTTACAGCTTTCACAATAAGCAAACGTCGACTAACCCGTTGTCTCATTGTGGTACTAGGTCTCCAGGCTGCATTCCATTTTTCTTCCAATTCAGAAACAGAAGGTAAATGGCTAGCAAGACCTACAGACCATTCACGCCATACCTCATCAACTGTTTGAATATTAGTATCAAGCTCGTAGCATGGAGGTTGGTTAGGTTCACTAGTAGAACTCTGAACGGGCTGCAAACTACTAGAAGAACTGACTTCAGCTACTGGTGGTGTTACTACAGATTCAACAGAAGCGCCACTGGGAACAAAACGGAAATGACCGGTTTTAAGACAATCAATTTTTTCATGCAAAGCTCCCAAACTTCACTTGAGCTCTGCATTCTCCTCACGTAATGTCTCGAGCTCTGCTCGATGATACGTTCCCATCTTGGTATCTATGTCATCAAGACGATGATTTACCTCAGGTATGACATCTTGTATTTGCATGTGAGAGGGTGTAGGTGTTGTTCGAACAGCATGGGCTGAAGCTGCAGCAAACGAAAGAAAATCCTGTCCTTGAAAGATAGGATGATTAAACATAGGATGAGTTAGGTACTGTTCTCGTTATACAGCTGCATCTTGTAAAATAACAACGCACATTGTTTTCATGAGACGTAAAAACCCTTGTGCAGAAATTGACCTTTCGGCATCATTTTCACTTTCAACTTTTGACAGCCAGTCGTCAACCTCAGGGAAGATTTTTCATTGCAGTGATTCTTCTGGCTGTACCAAAGCACGAGGAAGCCAATATCTACCTTTTCCGGTAGGGAATCCGTTGACTGCACGGATTGAAGCTCTTGATAGCTTTATTAGATAATGGCGCTCCATGCTTTGCATATTCCAGCAGCCATGTCGACGTAATTGGTCTTCTGTTGCTCCACGCAATTCGGCATCTCGTGCACCTGATCCACGTCCAGCGTGTGTTGTGTGTAAACTTGTAATATTACATTGACGAAATGCACAGACAATTGGCGCATTCATTGTGGTGTACACCATTTGCTTTTTAGCGTCTTTTCCTTTCAACAACTTCAAGCCATACCAATCCTCATTCTTAGTAAATTTTGGGAACTTTTCGTTGGACATATGGAAACGATAAAAAAGATAAAAGGCGATGGCACCAAATGCACATACTCGTACATCTTTATGTCGAATTGTTACAAAGTACATGCGGTTTCCATTGGCAAGAGTTTTACCAAAGTCAGAATGGAATGCAAGTACAGGGCAGGGAGTGCTGTTCTCTTCGTCTTCTGGAAAATTGATTCCAAACAGGTCTGCGAACTCTGCAAATCGCGAGTTCTCACCACGAAGCATCATCATGTGGTGCATTAAAAATGAAGCACAGTTTCGCATTTCTGCTACTGGTTCATGATCACGGTTGGTAAAAAAGTATAAAGAGACAGCAACCATCTTATTATAATCATAGCCATCCTGCAAAGTTCTAACACCACGATCAGTAAAGTTTTCACGGAGTGTATCTCTATTATGCTTTGCTTTTCCTTTGCGCCAGGTGTTAACCTTTTGTCCACGTGGATGAGGGTGAGAGTTAACTCCAGCAGCAACTTGATCATGGTAGAGATCGATGACAGCTTTGATGTACTGTTGGTTACTTTCATAACCAAGCGCCATCGTTTCGCCATCGTCTCGCTTGCACTTTCTATTACCCGTTTTATCAACAACTTCCTTTAAAAATCACAAAAGTTTTGCCTCAGTGACAAGCTCATCAACCTTAAAAACATTTGACTCAACTTCATAATGATAGTTTTCTGCACACCAATCCTGTTCATTCACATTATTCTATTTAGATAAACCTTCGGAGCTACAGTATGACATTTATTATGCTAGACCTAGACGCCCTAGAACTTACGATAAACAACTGTCTTTTATTTTTATAGTTTCTTTGTGTGTTTTCACTTTGAAGCCTTTTTTCATGGCAAGCATCTCTCCCGAGATTTCAGCTTCCTTGGCTTGATTTTCAGCCAATGCAGCAGCATGGGAAGAGTTAAGATTGTCATTTGAATCAGCATCTCGATTGGAAGATGAGGATGCCGATGAAGAAGCATTGGAAGAAAAGTTACGATTCATTTTACTTAATCAATAATAAAAAAGAGAGTAATTCAGAAAAGAAAGACAAACGAAAAAAAAAGAAACTCGAATATAATTAATTATAAAACTCAGGAACTCAAAGTTAAAAATGAGTATTACAGTGGGTCACAAATTTTGCTGGTGACCTAAGTTATAACCCAGCATGGCCAACCACTAAATACGCACTATGTATTTCATGTCAAGCGTTCTAATAGAAATCTAATTTCATTGATTTCTTATTGAACTGAAAGGCGTCGATCCAGTTGGTCTAGCCTTTGATTAATTATAATGATTAAAAACATTTATATAAATTAAAAATTAAGATATGATTTAAACTTTTCTTTTTTTAAAGTTATTAATTATTCTAAAAATATAAAAATTATTATCTAATTTTTTATCTTTTCCCTTATTTTTTTAAATAACTATATATATTTCATTAACTAAATCTTTTATTAATAACTATTGTGGATTGGTTCCCATAATTCTCATAGTGATAGTCTCGAGGAATGTTCGGTGCAGCAATAAGATGATAAGCATAGTGAACCATTGGAATGTGACGTAATTCCTAGTGGTGACTGGTGAAGATCAAGATACCATCGATAATAAAGATGAAGATGAATTGCAAACACATCAAGATAACGAGAATGATTATATAGTTGAAGGACCTGATGATAGAATGAATATTGATAATAATAATAATAACCCACCTAGTCCACAATCAATAGTTGAACAGTTACCACCATCACCGGCAGATAGCATTGATTTTGTTATTAATCGAGTAAATAGACTAATCCAAGAAGCAGACGAGTTCTTCCCTCCACGTGACGGTGATAATCAGGAATCTACATTTGTTCCTCCTCTTGCAAGAGACATTTATGATTTGCGTTTGAATCCTTGGAATAGTAATTCATGTTACATTGATGCAGCTGTCGAACTACTATGGCATTCTATCATTCCAGTGATTAATATTTACAACCCAACATCTTTTAAAATTGAAACAGATCACGAAGCTGGGAATCCTCTTGATATATTGATGAAAGAAACCTACAATATGTCTCAAAATTGGATACAGCGCTTTGATGGTTCTAATCGAATGCGAAATTATGTATGGTCCAAATTTTCAGAACAATGGGCATTTCATAAAAATCATACGGCAGATATAGCTTCATTCCTAAGAATTTTGCTGTCAAATATGTCACAAGACTTTAACTCTAACTTCCGAATTAAGACAGAGCATGTACATATGTGTAACAAGGACCCTAATCATTGTCAATTTTTTTCCAAGAAGTTCGATGAGTTGACTGGAGAAGTTGAACCAAGAGAAAGCGTACTTTTTTGGTCAGTATGACATATCGATCACTATAACTTAACAGAATCTTCTGAGCGGTTTGTTGATGCATTGTTATCCTCCATTGTAAATCATAAAGTGAGCAAATGTGAGGTTTGTAACAGTCCGTGTACCAAATACAACTTAATATCGAAAAAAATGCCATTGTTTTTATTTATCCATGATCCTAGTTCAAATCGTTCTCCAGATGATGAAAAATATGACACACGGGTATTATTTCCATATGAATTTCGTCTGATTGATGGTCCACTCTACCAGCTACATGGTATTATTTCGTCGACCAGAAGAGATGGGTTTCACTTCATAACAACAGGATTAATACTAGGTGACAGGCCTTTTATAGGTGAAATTGACAATATAAGGCAAGAAATAAATGTACTTCATGAACCATCATCCTATAATGATAGTGATGCTGCAAGAACATTTGCAAATATAAAATACCCCATTATTGCATGCTATCAGAAGGTAATCAGAAAGCTCGTTGATGCTGACATGACAGGTGTTGTGTTTGATGATATTGAAATGATGGAGGTAGCTGAGGAGGAGCTTAACGATCATCTGCTTAGAAGTGATGTATATGTAAAAAATCATAATACGTAAAACATAGATATAGTATAATATATTGTTATCCATCTTTTCGCGTTTTATACTCTTCTTTCCTCTTTTCTTTCCCTCTCTCTATTATATTCCTTTTTTTTTTATCTTATATTTTTTTATCTTTTAGTATCATATGTCCTTATTATTATTATTATTATTATCAGTTTTATCACAATTATTTTCTTAACTTAAATAAATACCAGAAGTTTTACAATAAATAATACGTAATTAAGTTTACCTCTATCCAATAGGATTTATCTTTATTTTCTATTAAAAATGAATAAAGATATTGACACTCTTTTTCCATACATAATTTAGCCTATTTACATCTTTTTTTTTTATAATATCTTCCTCTAAATAGATCAGATTCATATTCACTTTCTTGTATTTTTTGAATAAAATTATTCAAGTATACTGTAGAAATATAAAAAAAATGCTAACCACCAATTATTAATAGCTGATGTGGTAGATTATTTTAATAATTAAATGTTTATATATAATAGTGCAAGATATTTGTTAATATTGTCAGCAAATTACTAAAATTTATAGAAAACTTTTATATACAATTATCTTAATGGCTAGGTATCAAGATATATATGTAGAACATCTTGCTCAGTTCGGTTCAGGACTATACTGAGTGAAATTAGATAATAATTTCAAAAGTTCATTTAGTAGAAAGAAAAATTAAGATAGCTGAAATCATAAGGAAATAACAAATATAAAGAGAATTACCAATATCATAATCAGATATTATCTAACCTATAACAAGTAAGTAAGTATGGTAAAAATAAAATTGTTACGTAAACAGAAATGAGTTAAGAATTGAATAGGAATGATAAATTATTATACGAAATATAAAAGTAATGTAATGTAGTAATTCAAACAAGTGATAGAATTTAGCAGTATAGTTTAAAATTTAAAATTTATATTTATTATAGAAGACTAGATTGACCTGCACCTATGGGTATATGGTCGCTTCCTTGCGGTACAGAATGAGAAGAATAATAATATTTACAAAGTGATATGGGGGTTGTGGCAATAGCTGAAAAACCCCAGTATGGGGAAAAGCTAGAGGCGAAGAAGAAAGAAAAGAATAACAGAAAAATAAAATTAACAGAAGATCATTGTGGCAGGAGAGAGAGAGAGGGTACTAAAACGAAGTGTTAGTCAGGTGATGTTGATGATGGTGGTGCTAAAAATTCCAAAGCTTCCTCTGGTGCTGGCTCGTCTTCGTCAAATATATCATCTGGATGGCTGAGAAAATCAATTTCTCTGAGCACCCGAATCAATGCTGGCCAAACAGTTTTCCATTTACCCACAATAAGACCAACTTCAGATTTTGGTAAAAGGTTAAGGATGTGATCGAGTTGGTGCATATTAGGTGGGAGTTCTGGTATGGCGTCGAATTTATCAATCAAATCTATAAGAAGGGACTGAAGAAGGGGACAGGTGGCGAAATGTTATCTTCTTGCTTCTTTATGTCCACAAAATTTAGCAGTATAAATGATCACGAATTAACTCTATTAATTTATTGAAATTATATAAAAATTAAAATAACCATCGTACATTTTATTATGGATAGAGTACTTATTACAGGATTTGATTCAAAATTATATGTAAATAATGCGGAAAATTTATTATAAGCTAATATATTTTCATTTCCTAAAGAAAAAGTAGTGATAAAAATATAAATGCTATTAGTAGTAAAAGAAAGCCATAAGATGATATGTATGCTGACTATGTATTAGAAAAGAAAAAAGATGAATACAAAGTGTGCACTTTAAGATAAGCTATTCCAAATTATATTTGGAATCGTAACAAAGTATAAATCAATATAGGATATATTGTATGTCTTTTCTTTATGGTACCTCCATTAATCAAAAGTATTGCATATTTAGATAAATAGATTTTGAGTAAAGATAGTCATTGTTCGCTCTCTGGTAAATAAGAATAACATCAGCTATATGCATATATAATCTATTATTATTAAATTTTCATATCATATTATCAAATGTCAAAAATTAGTTAAAAAAAAGCACCAGTACATTTTTGTCTTTTTATGATCCATGATATGGTAGGTTTAACACACAGAGGACGGCAGGATAGTAGGGCACCACCAAAGACAGCGGAGTCAAATTAAAAGCAGCCATGGGGGGATGGCACGACCGCAGGATGGCACGACTTTTGGTTGCTGTCATTTAAGCCTTGAACATTTTTTCCGATGAAGAAAAGCATTTGATTGGCTCCACTAAATGTAGCATTTTTATTAACTCATCAATGACTTCATTGGCCATAATAATTTTTACTAACTACAACATAATCAATAGATAGCAGGTCTCCAATTTTAAAGAATCAAGTGGGATTTTCACTATATATTTTATAAAGTAGATTACCAAAAAAATTAAAATGACTTTTGACAGGCTTGCCTAAAACTTTTGGGTACAGCACCATGAAAGCTGAGTATAAGAAATTAAAGTTTTTATTTTTGCATCAATAATCTTCATAGAGAAAAGTTTATTAAAAAAAAAAGATACTTGATTTAAATCATACTACTAATTATAAGTATTTAGTTATATATTATATTTAATAAATTTAATATAGATAATATCTATGACATCATCGTCATTATTTATGTTTAGTATATTACATTGTTTATTATATTGTTTTGTGATGATCTAAAAAAAAAAGTTTTTTTATTCTCTATTTACCTCAGTCATATATGTAATATAACAATTACCTTATCAAATTTCCTGATACAGTAACAAAACTTTTATATGCTTATTTACTTGATATTTTTTTTCTCATTGTTGTAATAAAAAAAAAGCTTTTTGCGTGACTTTTTTTTTATAAAAAAAGACGGGTTTATGATGGGGAACCCTTTTTTTTAACGATCTAAAAAAGAAAGCGGGGCAAAAAAAAACGCCCTTATTCATCCAATGATCAAGACAAGCAATAGAGCATATATAATTTTCTGTCTCTCTTTTCTCCTTTTTTTTTTACCTCTTTTTAAAAAAAATACATTCCCTCTAAAACAAATAACTACTTTAATTTATAATTATTTCTTTTTGGTTGATCCAATTGAAAATATATATATATATATATAATATTTGTTGGGATTATAAAAAAAAAGAAACTAGTTTTTTTTTGTATGTGTCAGTAATAACTTTTTACTAGAAAATACGAGAAAAAACCCCCCCCCCACCTTGCTTGAATCACAGACATTTTATATATAAAAAGAAATCCTTTTTTTTTTAACTTTTTACCCCTCTTTTTCTTTTCACTGTGTTTCCTATTTTTTTCTCGAATTCACGACAAAAAAAAAAGAAAAATAACATATACAAAGAAACAAACAAACAAAACCCAACTTCAATTAAATCACGAATTTTCTTATATATATATATATATATATATATATAACGACACGTTCAATTTTCAATAGTTTATATATCTATATATCTATATACACATCAAAAAACCTTACCAACTCTTTCTCCCGCACTTTTTCGTGGTTTCTCTACTCTATCTTTTCTATCTTGAAAATGTCAACAACAAGTTTTAATCAATTTCGTTTTACAGGTATATAATTCTTTTTCTTTTTTTTTTTGGGTGGTGGTGAATGCTCGAGTCCCCAAGTTTTAGTATATATATATATATATATATATATATGGGTGAGTTAATGAGATGGGGGGAGGAGATATTTTTTTAAAGATTAAAACAACAAAGAAAAAAAAAACCAAAAAAAAACGGTCAACTAATCAAAATTAACGGGGGTTGGGTTGTATGATATATGTTAAAAATATATATATAATAATAATTAGGAGACGCAAATGAAGCATCCAGAACAGTTCGTGTTGCAGCAAAAGATGGTAGAACAGGACAAGATATTCAATTATATTATACAAATCATAAAGTTATTGGAAATGGATCTTTTGGTGTTGTTTATCAAGCTAAACTTGCACATAGTGGAGAAGATGCAGCTATTAAAAAAGTCTTGCAGGACAAGAGATTTAAGGTAAGAAAGGAGGGGGGGAAGGAAATTATATTATTATGCAAAAAAAAAAAAATGAAATGAAATGAAAAGAAGTGTATTTTAATAAAAAAAAATTCAATTTGAATAATAGAATCGTGAGTTGCAAATCATGAAAGTGATGAGTCATCCAAATGTATGTGGTTTAAAGGCTTATTTTTATACACAAGGTGATACCAAGGTAATATAATAGCCCTTGAGCTTCTAGATTAAAGAAATTAATTGGGAGGAAGAGAAGTTCTTTTGAGATAGTGATTTGGGAAGGAAAAAAAAAACAATATAAAAACAAAAGATTCTTATTTTCTTTTCATTATTATTTGTGATTGGTTCCTCAACATGTTGTCGAAACCATTTTCAAAGAAAGATGAAGTGTACCTTAATTTAGTAATGGAATATGTACCTGAAACTGTATATCGAGTTAGTCGACATTATGCCAAGATAAAACAACCTATTCCTATGCTATTGATCAAGTTATATATGTATCAACTTTTCCGTTCATTAGCTTATTCACATACTTTGGGTATTTGTCATCGTGATATCAAACCTCAAAATTTATTAGTAAGCCCTGTTACAGGTGTACTTAAATTATGTGATTTTGGAAGGTAAAACATATATATAGGAAAGGTGGGGGAGGAAAATAAAAAGTGGGATGAAATAACTAATATATATAAATAATTTAGTGCAAAAATCTTAGTAGCAAGTGAACCTAATGTATCTTATATTTGTTCACGTTATTATCGTGCACCAGAACTTATATTTGGTGCAACAAGTTATACCACAGCCATTGATATCTGGTCTGCAGGTTGTGTAATGGGTGAATTTTTATTGGGACAACCATTATTTCCAGGTGATAGTGGAATTGATCAATTAGTAGAAATTATTAAAATCTTGGGAACACCTTCAAAAGAACAAATTTCTAAAATGAATCCTCATTATGTTGATCACAAGTTTCCACAAATTAAACCCCATCCGTTTTCTAAAGTATTTCGAACTCGAGTACAACCTGAAGCTATTGATTTAATTTCACATGTTCTTCAATATGATCCACAATCAAGATTAACAGCAAGTGAAGCATTAGTTCATCCATTTTTTGATGAATTAAGAAATCCAGATACTAAATTATCTACTGGAAGAGAACTTCCACCTTTATTTGATTTTACAGCAGAAGGTAAGAAAAATAAAAAATAGTATTAAAAAAAATAAAGCGATAAAAGATACTAAAAAATTAAATTCTTTATAGAATTATCTATTCGTCCTGATTTGATACGTAAACTTGTTCCTCCACATTATCATGAAAAACTTTTATTTCAAGGAATTGATGTAAATAATTTTCAACCTATTCCATTAGATAAATTACGTTTACCTTCTCTTGATTGAATTCTTTATCTTCTTTTTCCCTCCCACTCACTCACACACTCTTATCTTTTGGTCTATTTTTTTTTTTTTTTTTTTTACTTTTTTTTACTTTTTTTTTTTTTTTTTTCCCCTCGTTGTTCAAACAAAATATATCTATGTTTCCTTTCATTCAAGAAAATACTCTTCTAGTTATATCATGAAGCGGGAAAATTGATTTCTTTTCAACTCTATATAGATTCAACAGGAAACTAAGGTAAGAATAAAAATGATAATAGGAATAAGTTTTACTTGTGATAATCTTTCATCTTCTAGATGTGTATTTTCTTGTATTGGTACGTAGATGATGTTCTATTATATTAAATTGATATTCTTTATCTTCAGAAATCTTGGTCTTCTGATCACGAATAATTTGGATTACTTTGAGGTAACGTGTGGAGGTTTTTCATCCATTCTCCTTGCGTACTTGATATCACATGCATCATTCCATGCACCACTCCTTGAAAAATCCCGCCCCCCTCTCCTACCAGAAGATCTTCAACGTTTGACCGCTTAAGGTCTATACAACCTGTATGTCTATTATAGATATATCAAACGTTTTAATAAGAATTATATTCTTTTCTTGTTTTTTTTTTAAAAAAAAAAATTCATATAGAGTGTTTAATTTTTTTGTATACGTACAAAACAAAATTATAATTCTTTTGTTGAAAACCTTGATGACCAACTTTTAGAGTGGTCAAAGGAGGGAGGGGGCCTTTCCGACGCAAACCCGCTAAATGACCCCAAGCGAAGTAGCGAAGAATATATATACTTGTTATTTTTTGATAATTTAAAAGATTATATAACAAAAAAAAACCTATAGTTTACAAATATATTTGAAATTATGTAGAATCAATCCTCCTTTTGAACGGTTTGAACTTTTGACATAATACGTAACAATAATAAATGAGATAAAATGGGGTGTCTCATTTTTTAGGGAGTGTGATTGCATATCTGGCGGTAAACAAAATTAAAACACCACTTTTAAAAACGCTGTTTTACCCTGTTAGTAATAAATAATATGCAAAAAAAAGTCTTTTGCTCTCTCCCTTCTTTCTTTATAAGTTTTCTCTTAATAAATATTAAAAAAAGAAATGTTACGAACTATTCAAAGAAAACCACTTACTTCTTTACGATTACAAACTAGTAATCGTATCATTAATTTACCACGATCAAATACTATTTTAAGATCGTCTTTCATGTCCACTTTAAAAACAACAACGGCGATTAAAACGAGTCAAAATATTATGCAAGGTTTTAAATGGTTACCATGGTTAACAGGTGCTACTATTAGTTTAACAACTGCTAGTTTATTATTTCTATCAAGTGTAGATACAACTATTCATGCTTTAGAACCTACTGGTAAATATATATTTATATATATATTTTTTTAAAAAAAAGTGGGAAAAGGCTGATAATAATAGTAAATCTATATTTTTTAGTTACTGGTGATGAAATCTGTCAAGCCATTGTACAAGATGATTTTAAAACGTTAAGAAAGTAAAGTTGACAGTTTATTAGGGAAAATATTCTTTTTTTTTTTTTTTTTTTATGAAATACTTAAAAGTTAGATTTGTTTATTTATTATTAGATTAGCAGAAGATCCCAATTTTAGTCCTAATGTATATCATAGTTATGGATGGACACCTTTGGTAAATTTAAAATTTTCGTACTTTTTTTTTTTTTTTTATTTATTTCATTTTAACTTTTTTTTATAAAAATTATATATAATAGCAAGTTGCTGTCATTCAAGATAATGAACCCATGGTAAAATTTTTATTAGAAAAAGGAGCTGGTAAAATATATATAATTTATTCATGGGGGGAAAGAGGGGGGGGGAGGTTATTCTATGTATCATATAAAACAACTTTCTAATATGAAATAAATTAGATCCAAATTTAGAAGATCATTATTATCCACGATCTCATCAAGCTGCCAATGTTCGACAAATTGATTTTTCTGAAGATTTATTACCTTATCGTGATTATCGTGAATATACAGCACTTCATTATGCAGTGATTATTTGTAATCCCAATGTTGTCAAACTCTTATTAGATCATATGGCAGATCCAGTAGTTCGTAATTCTCATGGATTAACACCAAGAGAATATTTATATTATGTGGAACGATTTACAGGTGAACAAAATATTGAAATTGAAACCATGTTACGTGATAAAGAAAAAACATTTCCACAAGATAAAGCATTACATGATGAAAAACAACGAAAATTACAATTACAAAGAGAAAAAGAATATCGAAAAAAACATCCATTAGAAGATGCATTGAAAGGAAGAATTGTAGGACAATTAGGTCCTATTCATGCATTAGCAAGTGCTATTAGAAGAAAACAAAATGGTTGGCATGATGAAGATCATCCTTTAGTATTTTTATTTTGTGGATCATCAGGTGTAGGTAAAACTGAACTAGCAAAAGGTAAAAGAGAAAGATTTTTTTTTAGCATGTATTTGTAATAATTTATTATTTTTTTATACTAAAATAAAAACTTTAATGATAGCACTTGCTGGATATTTACATGGTAAAAGTTTAGATAAAGGATTTATTCGTATTGATATGAGTGAATTTCAACACAAGGTAATCATAATAATCATGATTAGAAAAAAAAAAAGTGAATTAATAACCCCCCCCTCCCCTTTTTTATTATTATTATATTAGCATGATGTATCAAGATTTATTGGTTCACCACCAGGTTATGTTGTAAGTTATTTCTTGATTATATTATTCCTAATATGTAAAATAAATAACAAAAATTTTAATTTTTTTTATATAAGGGCTATGATGAAGGAGGTCAATTGACTGAAAAATTAAAAGAATGTAAGTAAACACATTGACACTATAAATAAGAATTATGATTAATATATGTTTATATATATAGGTCCAAATGCAGTTGTTTTACTTGATGAAGTTGAAAAGGTAATATAAGTAATAATATCTCTCTTTCTCTTTCAAAATACACACACACATATATATATATAATTTCATTGACGAACGAATACTTCAAAAAATAATAGGCTCATCCTGATGTCTTAACAATCATGTTACAATTATTTGATGAAGGTCGTATTACTGATGGAAAAGGTACAACGGTTGAATGTCGTGATGCTATCTTTATCATGACTTCCAATTTAGCACAACATGAAATTGCTGATGAAGCTGAATTATTACGTCTTGAAGCTTCTGTAACAAGTGATGCACAAACGACAGCGACTGTTATTCCTTCTGGACCTACTAACAATGATACTGCAACGAACTATGAAGAAAATCAAAAAACATTAGAAAAAGAACAAGATGAAATGGTGGATGATGGTTTAATTTCATTATCAAGAAAATTCATTGAAATGACGATTTATCCTATTCTTTATAGTCATTTTCGTCGTGATGAATTTTTGGGTCGTATCAATGAAGTACTCTTCTTTTTACCATTTAGTGAAGAAGAATTAAGAGAAATTACAGCAAGAGAATTAAGACGTTGGGCTGATAAAGCAAGAACAAGACATGGTATTACAATGACATGGGATTCAGATGTTGTGGATGTTTTAGCAGAAGGATATAATATTCGTTATGGTGCACGTAGTATCAAGTATGAAGTAGAACGTAAAGTAGTTAATTTAATTGCCAAGGCGAATGAAAATGATGATGTTATGGATGGTGGAAGAGTACATGTAGTTGTAGATAAAATAGCTGGTATGAAAAGAAGATTATGTAAAATAGAAATACCAGAACGGGGTGGTGGTGATGATAATAATAATAATAAACCATCTTCTTCTGGTGGTAGTGGTTCAGGTGTAGGTGGATGGTTCAGTAGTAAAAAGTAAATCTTTACTATATATACTTTTCTCTTTCCCCCTCCACCTCTTCCTGTTTTTTTTTTTTGTTTATATAAAATATATGGTTTTTTAATAATAAAAATAGAAATAGAAGAATTTATATAAAAGAATACTACTTATGTACAAAAAAAAAAGATAAAATAAAAAAGGGGAGGGGGTTGTTTTATGGTATATATACGTAAATCTATAAACTAGATATGATCAATAAAAATAGTATAAACTAATCCTCCTACTAAACCACCCACATAAGGTGCAAACATGGGAATAAAAGAATAATAATCACGAATTGAAAATACACCTGTACCCCAACCCGCTATAGCAGTAAATACGCGTGGACCCATATCACGTGCAGGATTTAATGAAAATCCTGATGTATAACCCAATGACATGGAAATAATCATTAATCCAGTAGCAATCATAACACCTTGCGATTGATGAAAAGGCATATTATTGGGATGACCTGTCACCATGATTAATAATAAAAGAAAGGCTGTACCAATAATTTCAGAGGCAATAGCAGCTCCTGTACCAACATATAAAGGTGGATAAGTTGCAAAAATACCCGCTGTACCATGATCACCTAAGATTTGTCTATTTCCTCCATCAAATTCATATAATGCTGGATAAATAACTGAATAAAGTAAAGCGGCTCCTACAAAAGCACCCAAGAATTGTGCTGTCATATAGATAGGTACTTTACGTGTTGGGAATCCAGAAAATGCCCAGAATGTTAACGTGACAGCGGGATTAATGTGAGCACCCTAAATTATCCATGTTATTACTTAAAAAAAAAAAGGTTACACGTTATTCCCCCCTTAAATCTGCCCCCCCCCAACAAATTCTATAAATTTTTTTTTTTTACCCCTCCTTTTTTTTTTTTTTGTAACATACCGATATATGTCCAGATACACTGATAGCAAATAATACTGCTAAGCCTATATTTTAAAAAATAGGTGTGTTTGTATTAATTAAATGATGGATAATAATAATGATTTAGTTTTTTTTTTACGTTACCTGTTCCAAATGAAGAAGTAAGCCAAGATTTAGGACCCGTACTATTTAATGTTTGTTCTGCAGATACACCATCAATAAGTAAGATAAGAACTAATGTACCAATAAATTCTGCTAAAAATTCTCGATTCTTTATAAGATAATTACGTGTTAGTGTGAATGTGAATGTGTTTGACCATGATCATTTTATTTATTTTTTAATACTTACATTAGCTCTAAATTGTCTAAAACGTTCAATAAATGGACTAGAACCATGGAATACACGTCTTGAAGAAGGTATATTATTTGATTCTACAAAAGCTGTCAAAGGAAGAATTTCATCATGATGATGATGATTAGTATTATTATCATCATCATCATCATCTTTTCCCATTATATCAGCAAGAGTAGTTGCACTTGATGCAATATATCCATCTGATATTGTAAATGGAGAAGATGAACGTTGCATATTTATAAATGTTTATATGTGTAAGATTATAAAAGAAAAAGAAAAAGAGAGAAAGAAAGAAAGAAAGAGTATGAAAATAATAACACTGATTTTTTATATAAAAAAAAAAAAAGGGTGATATAATTATTTGTATATAATCCAAACACACATAACACAAATATATTATTCTTTGTTACACCTTTTTCAAAGGGAAAACAACATACTTGTATTTGCTGAACAATCTACTGGCATTAATGGTTCTCGTTCTTCATCTAATGTAGATGATGCAGGAGAATATGATTTTTTCCAACCTGTTGTTATACTAAAAACGTTTTGTACCATTTTTTTTTAAAAAAAAAAAGTTCTGTTAAAAAAAAAATAAAAAAAAAATAAAGAAGAGAAAATGAAAAAAAAAAAAAATTTGAAAGCTTTTCTTTTTATATAAACAAAATCAATCCTAACCCCTCCTCCCCCCTTTATTTTGTAACTAAAAGATATAATACTTCTCCCTTTCTTTTCCCTCCCCCCCCAATCTCATGTAATTAGAGATTTTCCCCCCAATAATAATTTTTTTTAGACTAAAAAAAAAAGATGATTTTTAATAGGTTCAAATACTCTCCCCCTTTTTTTCAGTTTTTTTTACCTCATGAGTCTATTATGTATTACCTTTTTTTTTTTGAAGGATTTTAAAGAAGAAAAAGATCATGGGTAATACTATTTAATAAAAAAAAAATGAAAGGTTACCCGATCATTTGTAAATAATAATAGTAATAATGCCGATTTATAAAGTCTTTGGATTCTCCACACTCGTTCCTCCTCCTCCGGAATATGTCTTCCGATCTAAAAAACAAGTCTTTTTTTTTTTTTACAGGTTTTGTTTTTTCTACTATTTATTTAGAAAGTAGAATAATTTTTTTTTTTGCATGATGAAAACTTGGTAATGTTTTCTCTTTATGAATTAAATGACAGAAAATAATATTACCTATTTTAGTTTTTAAGAAATTTGAAAGGTTTTGTGTAGGGAACACTACTACTCTCTCTCCCTATTTTGCTTCAAAAAAGTGTGTTACCATCTTTTTTAAATAGGAGATAATGTTTTTTTTTTTTGCCCCCCCCACTTTGTTTTTAACCTTGCATTTATAAAATGGAGAGGGGAAGAAGGTTGTGTGTGTGGGGGGGAGTGGGGGAGTGGGGGAAGGAATGAAAAACAAATAAATAAAGTGAAAACGTATTTTTCAAAAGATAATAGAAAAAAAGTCTTATCATTATCATCAATTACTAGTTATTATAACTTACTTCTTTTATAATAAACTGTGTAAGTAATAGAAATATAAACGTAGTTTTTTTTGCTTATCATGGATTACATCTTCAAAAAAAAACAAATTCCATTTAAAGTATTACCGATAAATGAATCTTTTGATCTACAAAGTTAATCCTTTACTATATGTTATATAAAACCTCTCTTCCCCTTAAAAATTCCAAATTCAATTATAACATTATGCTTATCGATAAGAAGAAAAGGGTAATTAGCACACAATCTAATTGCTTTATGACATGAAACAGAACACAGTAACGTACCCGGTCTTTTTTTTTTTTAAGAAAAAGTTTAACAAAACGAAATACCGGATAAGTAGAATAGATCTTCCGAATTTTATTTATTATTAAGGGGAGACGGGGCGATTCTAGACGATTTAGTATTTAAATGGGGAAATAAAAAAAAAGCGTCATTATTATTGTTAATTGTTTACGGGGTAGAGATTTATTTTGTCAATAATCATTATATAGTTAATAGCAATAATAAGATTAATATATTGATAAGTCATTTCTCAAAAGACAATAATATGAAAAACATATCAAATATTATTATTAGTATACTATTGAAAAATGAATATGAAATTTATTATATATAAAACAACATTCTTTTATCTATCAGAAATATAAAATAAGGGGATCAGGAAGGGGAAAGGGAGGGGGAGTACAAAGAAAACGTTTTGATTTTTTGGCATATGATCTTCATTGGTTCGGAACTTTTCTTGTTCCAAATTTAGAAAATGACATGATCCTTTAGTGACTTTAATGCAAAATGCAATTCCCCTCCCCCACCTCTCTTCTTACTTTTTTTTTTCTGTGTCATTTTATAATTTATAATTTATAATATAATGTTAATCTTACTTGATAATTGAAACATAAGGGTCAAGATCATTTTTTATATTATTTTTTTGTTTTATTCGTTTAAAAACTTGAATTATTTCTAATCAGGTTATTTTTTTTTTTTTTAAAAAAAACTGGTACCACCTTCCCCGTCTTGGAGTTTTATTTATGTTTAACAATACTTTTTTTTATCCCGCGAATCCCCGTTTTTCTTTTGAAGTTATTCAATCATTTATGATCGGATTACTTTTTACAGTATCATGTTGTACGTAACATCTCATAACATCTTTTTATTACGTATTTGGCTTTTAACAACTTCAATTATAACAGATTTAGTGTTTCCCCCCCAAAAAAAAAAATAAAATGAACAACTTTTTTTTCTATTGCTTTTCATATCATCATCAATGGTTTGACAAAATGATAGAAAAGCCAACGAATTCTTTTTTTTTGTTGGGGACTACGTATACAATTTACCACTAGTGCATCACAGTATTTAAATAAGTAATACGTAATATTTTTTTTAGAATTATAAACTATAAGTAGTTCGAATACCCACTACTAGGTTGCGTATATACATACATTTTCAATCCACTTACATAGTACACCTATCTTTTTTTTTTCCGATATGATATGAGAATCACAAATTCTACATACATTTGATATAGCACATGTTTAATGTACTTAATTGCTGCCATTTTATCTATATTCCTCAATATTCTTGCAGGAATCAGTACCAAACTCAGTGTCCAAAGTGACAAAAATTCATGCCATGCTGCTAGTGCTTTATATCGCATTGTGGCTATTAAATGTTAAAACTTTTATAGGTCCCTGTCCTCAAAGACTGACTAACCATTATCAAGTTTGGTGACTTGTATAAAATTAAAGTCTTTTTATTTGGATAAAGTTGAATGCTCATTGGCTTCTAGCTAATGATATTTTTGAGTGAGAGATGAAAAAAAGTAAGTACATATTGCTGAAAAGCTGGATGAAATTGAAAGAGAAAATTATGATGAACGTCAAAGAATAAGAATGGTAATGATGAAAAAAAAAACAATGATGGTATAAGTATAGTCAAGTTGTGTGTATATGGGAAAGGGAAACATGATTAAACTTGATTGCAGTGAAAAGAAAACAGGTAAGGATATGTGAGACTGGAATAAAACAAAGAAAACAATGTCAGTTCAGTATTCTAATGCGCATTCACGAGTTCGATCAATACTTCCTTCTTTTATTGCCTGAATAGTGAAAAGATCAAGACATGGTGATGTTGGCTCCTCCGTTTTCTCCTCATCCCGATTTTTAACACAGTGGTTCCAAAATACTTTGTATAAGCAAACAAGTGATTCAAGATTATTTCTAGTTGTAAAAGCATCCAGCTGTTCAACTGATTTTGGGAATGGTATAGACAGCAGTTCGGTCATCGTATAAAATGGTGCGTCTGGCATTTTTTTGGGTAATGTAAACCTTCAGATTCCATCCTAGAAACGAAAAGATAACAGAAGCCAATATGGCATCCATATTTGATTTTTTTAAAGTCTTGACATTCATCACAGCAAGCCGTAGAAGGTCATTCGCCAAAACATCAATTTTTTTTTGGACAGACAGTAAGTCCCATGTCCCAGGGGGAATCCTCTCCCATCGGGGATACCATTCGCTAGCGCTACTAGGCACCCACCAAGGAGTGACACTCGAAAGGCTCGGGTAGTGCTGTTAATTCAGCTAAACCCCCTGGGGGCCCCAAAGCATCAGTGTTTGTGTTGTTTTCAGCGAGTTTGGCTTCGCCATGGCCAACCGGATAACTCCAACTCATTTGATCAATTTTACAAATCATCGCATCTGGTTGGATACGTAATATATCACTCACACTACTATCTTCGGGAACGACATTCGACCTATACATCATCGAATATCAATATTGCCATCAACCAAAAAAATAATGAAAGAGACGTACAATCAAAACAAAAATAAAAAACAAAAACAAAAACAAAAAATGAAACTCACCACCAAAGTAATATATCACGATCTGGATCAGAAAACAGAACAGACAGCATTGGGTCGAATAGCCCACTCCAGAGCTCGGTTTCCCCCCACTGTAGTATTGTCAAGAAGTTTTTTGCGAGGTAATTTTTGAATCCTTAATAAATGTTGACATCAACATGTTAGTATAGCAAGCAATGGATAATCCGATAGCAAACCACAAGATAAACTTACAAATTTGACAGCCCAATCAACACTTGAGCTTCAGCATTTTCTTTATTCCTGCTTATCTCCACTAATCGTTGGACAGCTTGTCGAGTCTTTATACTACGTCCCTTCATCAAATCCTATTATCACTTGATGCCGTTAGTTATGATAATGAGAGAATTCAACTTCATAAAGGCACATGACACATACGTAAACGATATCACCAAGATCTTCTGTAATGTTTGATGCACTAGCTCCTTCTATATCTTTTGCAATGCTTGTACCGGCACCTTCTCCATTCTCAAGTAAACTTTCCACTGTCGATTTATACCACTTGCTAAGAACACTATCACCAAAATGACTACGCGTGTGCTTCGTAAATTGTGACGGTTTCAAAAGCATAACGTCGCTCAACGCCCTATCAAACAATGATGATGGGTATTTCAATTAAAATTTTTCGATCAGCATACATGCATACATACATTAATTCTGGAACTCCACTCTCAAGATTAAATCCTTGGCCTTCTTTCGATTTCAAGACGATATTCTTTTTAAACAAAGCAAACTTTTCAGCGAGCGTTTCTTGTTGATTTGGGCGTTTTGTTGGTGGCTAATAAAATCTCATATTAGTATAATGCACTAGAAGAAACTCAAAAACAGATGGTTTGGGTAGTACCAGATCTTTTTCGTCGAGATTTCTTTTTGTATGCTATTTAAAAAGTTAGTTAATAAAAAGCTTTACAATGAATTTTGCCAAATAAACTTTTCAAAATTGATTCTATGCGGCTATCAACTTGCTATGATACTTACAGTTCTGTTTGCACTGCTACTGCTGCTATTGTCCGTAAACTTTTTGGTTATGACTTCAATGCTGTCGCACCCGTCACCTTCTCCAATACTTCAATCTCTTTCTATTGATACAGAAACAAACTAAGTTATCGAACGGGTCTAAAAACAAACTCATGTTACAGTATTATCTTACCTCTACTATCATATCCTTCACAACAATGGAAGCCACGTTTTTCGTCTCGTGTTTCCAGAAGTAATCATTTGCAGTGTTTTTTTTTACAGTCTGTTTTTATTAGAGACAAACATATTTATACGTTCTACTACAGTCATTACTACAGTATTATCATACTTTAAGCTTTTCCTCGCAACTTCTTAATATTTTCCATCTATTGCTGTTGATTGCTACTTTTTCCAACATGATTCGTATGTCATTGTAAGAGCACTCGCAATGGTCCTTGTAAAAAAAGCTTGTAACTCCGTTTACCAGCTTTTTTTTACAAATTTATGCTCGCAACGGTCCTTGTAAAAAAGCAAAGCTTGTAAATTTTTTAAGAAAGCTTGTAAAATTACAAGGAGCGTTTGAGTGCTTGTAAAAAATTATTATCGCTTTCCACTTTTAATAAAAATGACCAATAACAGCATTACTGCTAATACTACTTCCACTTTGGCTTCTACCAATGAACCAACCATCGCGACAACTTGTTGAGCGATTTGATTAAAGACGTTGATGATAGTAGGATCCATTGGAAATTGATTGAAAAGAGATTAAGCTCAAAATAATACTCAACCCTGAGCCTATTTTTTTCACTTGGTTTCACTGAAGTATGATTTTCACGTTACACTTCCAAGTTACAAGCTAATTTTACAAGGACCATTGTGAGTATTTGCCTTGTAGTGTTACAAAAATTTTTACAAGTCTCAATTTACAAGCTTTTTTTTACAAGGAGCGCTGCCGAGTGCTCTAATAGGCTTTATGCGCGTCGTCTTTGGAGCAGTTGCAGCCGTTGTTAACCAGATGCCGGAAATCATATTTCGTCAAGTTTTTCCATTCATTCTCAGGGAGATCCCAGAAGTCTGAAATAGTAAATTTAGTAAAGTTCGTTAAATAATAAATTTAACAGAGGTAGTTGAATCAAAAATTTAATAAAGGTGCCTACCAGCAAGATTCAGCGTTTCTTCGTTGTCCATAAAGCTAGTAACTGGTGTAAGAACTGCACGATTGCGGAAACAAAGGTATTAATACAAAGTGAGTACAGTGACTGATTTTACTGGTAATGTTAAAATTTGTCACTGCTGCTAAAATGATAATACAAATGGAATATACGAAAATAGAATATTGTGAATATTGATAAGGGAAAGGTGTGTGTATTTGATTGACAAATAGAGATTCATAGAACTCATACAGTCATGTGATTGAATTTCATACTGCAGTGACGCCCGTAACCACACGCAAAATTTTCCTCTTACAAACAACATATCCCAGTAAAGTTTACTTTTTAATTGTTCACCGGGTGGTTGCATTTATTTTCATTGTAGATGGTTATTTTGCTTGATGCCCTGCCCTCGTGTTGGAAGAAATTCTGGTTCATCATACGCTGATGCTGGAGTGGGAAGTATGGAGTTCAGCTGCGTACTGTCTTCATGCGCCAACAAGCTTGATTACTATCAGAAGATTGTCGTTGGTTTATTACTTGGTTGGTTTTCTACTTCTGTTCCTGTGAGTCGTGTAATGAGGTGGTCGCATTTATTTCCATTTTAGATGGTTATTTTGCTTGATGCCCTGCCCTCGTGTTGGAAGAAATTATGGTTCATCATACGCTGATGCTGAAGTGGGAAGTATAAAGTTCAGCTGCGTACTGCGTTCATGCGCCTACAAGCTTGAATGCGATCACTGTCGCAAGATTGTTAGCTCTATTGCTGCTACTGCAAATATGTATTACTATGGCTAAAAATAAAATGAAATGAAAACTTGTATGACTCCTATTTACGAAAGAGGATCTGTATTTGTTTCTCAACCATGCTATCTTTTTTTTACTTGTAATGATAATGCTGTTCATTTGATTATGCATAGTTCATTTACAAACTAGAATGGACTAAATGCATTGTTAAAAGTTTTTTTTGTTATAAAGTGGATTGGGTACTTTCTTGAAGTTGGGATCGACTATTGTCAAGCCCTAGATAGCAAACAACTAGTCTTTTGTCCTGTTTACCTATACCACGATCTATAGAAAAATCGAGCATGAAAGTGCTTTTATCTTATAAAAAAAATGTACTTCGTCGGAGCAGAATAGATATCAATGTTTGAACCATCGAGAATATCAACCCATGTGTTTAAATTCATACGACTTGAAGTTTTAAGCAGTCATTACTTATACTCTTTAAAGATGTTATGCAGCTGTTCTATTTATTTGAGTAAAAATACCATCAATATGGCATGAGTTTTGTTGCTCTGAACACTGAGTTTGGCACTAAGGCGTTTTCTGGAAGTGCGACTTTGGATATTGAATAATATAGCTAAAATGTCAACAATTATTAAAAAAATAAAATACGATAGAAGGCCACCATCTGTATTATGTGAATACTATATATTTATATTGATTCAAGAACTGCAGCTCAGGTTCGTAGTCATATCATTTCAGAGATGAGTAGCTTAGTTTCGCTTGGTATAGTTTAATTACACAAGTGGTCCAATTTCGCTCAGATGACCTAATTAGGATATGTGGCCCATTTTCGAAACTATAGCTCATTTTATTTTTGTGTGGCTAAATTCAGCTTCTTACGCTGTAACGAAATATATAATGAATTTGAATATTTTTCAAATTGAGCTTCTTGAGTTACGTACGACATTTCGAAATTGATCAATACGTACTATGAGAATTTAGACGTAGTCATAGCAACAACAACGTTAGAACAATGATTCTTAGGCACATGTTTTCTTTTCAAAAGTCATCTATTATACCGATTATTTACCAACACATAGTCTATTAGTGATAATAATTAAACATAAAAATAAAATAAACAAGGTTATAAATATAAGCTTATTCAATAAAAGGGAATGTTCCATATACTACATGTGGAGGATGCTTTGTATGTATAATATCAAACAATTATATTTGCTAATTTTTTAATGTAATGATGTAGTAGGGAACAGTAAGAGATAAATTACAATAGTGTTAAAATTCGTCACTCGACTTCAATATTTGCCATTTTGTACCAAAAAAGGCGCCCTCTATTATATTATATCCTTTCTACACTCCAGGTCAAAGATTGTGATAAACAGTTGAAGCTTCTTACATTGAACAACTCTTTTTATTTTAATTAAAGCAAACTGAAAAAGAATACACAAATCACTTAGTAAAACAATGAGACGAGGGAAATCCACACACGCGCGAAGAAAAAACAAAAGAAAAGCGATATAAAAAAAACGAATGATTGACGTGATCCTTTACTTGCGAATGCATTAGCCCCCATCCTACCCACTGATACCATCTCAGGTATACATAAGATCACAATGTCAGTTCTCAGCACTTTGCTGTTGTCAATGCTATAGCTGTTTGTTTTTTTTCCATCTATTAACATATTTATATTCAAAATATTAATAGATTTATTTTTGAAATGTCAATTATCTACTTTTTTCATATATCAATATATTTATATTTCAAATAAATCCATCGATTACTTTTTCGGTATACTCTACAATAGGATATCTATCCTCCAATATAGATTTGGTTATTTTATTTTTTTTATTTTTATTGATCTGAAAAAGAGGGAGAGTTACAAAAATATTATACGAAAAAAAAAAGAACTTTTTACTTTTAAAAATATATATTATTGTTTTCTACGTACGCAATGTTGCCAATGTCATTCGAATAGTGTGTTATCAGACTATTTAAATTTTATTGATACCCTTATACCATAGAAGATATCGAAAAAAAATCGCTAGGTAAGATCCTATTGATCATCTTGTAATATCTGAAATATGAATAATAGTATCAAACTGTTGAGACCCTATTGTTACCCCCCACCCCAATTTTTTTTTTTGCAGTGATAATTTTTGTGTTGAAATGTTGGTAAAATATATGGGAAAGAGTGGGTATTATGAATGTAGTGCAATTGATGTAATAAAGGGAAATATTAAGTGAAAAAGAGATTGATATGAGTCCTAATTAAAAATTATTTCAATTTTTTTATAGTTATTGTTTTCTCTCCAGACGAAGATGCTGATGATGTGGTTGCTTTGGTAGGTGTTGAATTGAATGACGATGTTGATTTAGAAGACGATGATGATAATGACTTGGAAAGAGAGTACGGGAATGGTGAATCAGTAGTTGACATAATGGTAATGGGTTGGAGTCGGCTTGTTTTTAAAACTTTCAAAAGGTTGATCATTGAGTATTTGACCTGCAAAAAATACTCAAACATTAGGAATGGATCCCGTCATAAAAACACCAACATCCGCAGTAAAAGATGATCTTGGGGTTCGCGAAACCCGAGACACATCACCACCTGGACAATCCATGATCATAAATGATCCAGTATAACCTAACACTAATAGTAATATATAAACAGGTACTTATTAAGTCGAATCCTTCTTAAGCACCTCCACGCGTCAAACGTACTCATCATGACGAAGCCATATGTACGTAGCTCTTGTTTCTTATCAGGGTGTTTTTTTTAAAAGGTGTACCAACATGTCACGCAGAGCTTTCGGACATTTCAGCTTGGACTCATTCATCTCTCTCGTACCATATTCTCCTTCGTCTACTTTACCCGCCTCCCCACAGTCCATCCTATTTATAACGTACGTTTAGACGAATACCCTGGGATTTGCGTTTTCCCAGGGTTCGATTTTCATTCTCACCACTACTACTTGTAAGACTCTCTTTTTCCCTGTATTATAAATATTATACATTATTAATGTATGATTCAAAACAGATATACCAAATATGTTTTTCTAAAAATAATGCCTTACGTTTCAGTTGTGATAAATGTGCCATCACACAAATATCTCAAAGGAGACCAGATTCTCAGCATTAAATCTGTCTCGTACATTGCCGATGTTGTGCGCATATTCATCATGTGGGATTAGAATGGAATAGCGTAAGCAATTCACATCCAACCCTTCATCCTTTCTATATGGAATACTTGTTACAGTTTCCATCATGTCGTCGTACGGGAGCTGTAGAAAAATAGATGGTAAGATATATTATTCAACAAATATATTAAAATGTTGTAAACAACCAAATAGTAACCCTTACTTTTCCATTGAATGATGACAAGTAATTTAAAACCTTTTCATCAGAAATAGGTGGTGGAATTGGCAGTGATGTTGTTCTAATGTGCTGAAGGTCATCAGAACTGAAGACCTGTTCCCAACACTTGTCATGCTTATCTAGAATAAAACTACGCCCCAGGCTATAATACAGTAATTAGATTGTGGATGCTATTGGACAAAGTTTTATTAGTTCCTTATACTTACTGTTCATAATTCAATCCTTGAACAAATACTCAAGCATTTCATCTTCCACAATGGGATTAGAAAACTGGAACTTGTAAAAATCCAGATCAAACTTGTGCTGCTGCTAAGGCTCGGATGGAAGCAATAAGCCAGTATGATAAAGATCGCTGGGATAAGACGTTCGATATTCGTGATTTTGATATTGATGATTATGTAAAAATGACACATGAAGGTCGTTATGGTCTGGGAGCCGATATATAAAGGTCCTTACGTGGTGGTAAATAAAAATTCGAATTTTGGTACCTATCAACTAGAAACCATTCAAGAAAAATTATTGAATTCATGGGTTCATGTGGATCGTCTGGCTAAGGTGAACTTTGATACTGAGCCAACAACTCCCTGGTTTGACCCAACAGCACGTCGTCGTGAATGGCGCGGCAGGAATGTAATTACCTCGTAAAGATGGTAAAGTTGATAAAAACCAAGTCGTTGTCAATGGATCCAAACTCTGTGGTACCCCCACTTGGTGAAGTCTGCACATCGTCATTCCGACGATGTTCGAGGGCGAACAAGCAAGAGAGGGGGTGTTGTCACGTTTCAAGCGGGTTTTACTTTTATTTCTTATATATATATATATATATATATATATCCGTTGGAGTTAAGTTTTTTTCATTATAGTCACGTATAATTAGTTAATCAAAGAAAAGTGCCATCGAAAGAGCAAAAAATTACCAATGAAGCAAAAGAAAACAAACGAGAGAGTAGAGGGACAGATTAAAGCGTGTTTTTACTCCTGAGCCCGCGTCAGCTCCAAATGAAACGTCGAAGCGACGATTCCATCCCAGAAATCCGGATCGTCGCCGGATAAATACTTCTGCCTAACGTATTTTGGGGGGGGGTAGGCCGACCAAACTGTTTACTGATCCATAGTCTTCTGTTATCCAACTCTTCGAGTGCATTCTTGAAACTATTGACATGGTCTTTCATCTGAGTCTATAGTAGTAGCAAACAAAAAAATGAGTACATACCCAATCATATTTATTTTGTGTTGCATGACAGAAATATTTACCACAAATGTCGTCAAAGCTATAAATGTCTATCCATTAGAGATTCTAAACCAGATATACTTGTAGGAAATCTAAGCTTATACTGAGGTATTGCGACGTAAAGTCCATTTCGTATCAAATGGAGGGAAGATATTTGGCCTTGAAGACCACAGATCTGAATAATCCAGCCGCTCGCTCGCTCTGCCGTAACATCGTCCAATACACAGCCCAGAATGCCATCAAGAACCTCCTTCCCTTCACGTAAGAGTTTTCCCAGATCGTGAAAAATTTTTGATGCTACTGGCTCCCTCGATGATTCCCCAGCACCGACATCATATTCAACTTTTTCAGTATCAAATATAAACCGCAAATCAATCTTGAATGCGCGAGTTTTATCAACATCGTATAGCTCGCCTTTTTTCGTTGTGCTCATAGGATTAATACTTTCCCCGCTAACAATAAAATCAGTAATTAGTTAACCAAATGACACTTTCTATTTTCAGTTTACGGTAGTGTACCTTTTGAGTCGGACCATGCCGTTAATTGACAAGATTGCTTCAATGATCGATCCCCATATTTTCAATAGATAATCATATTCCGTCCAACGTGATAATAAATTGCGGGTAAAATATGAATACTACTGCTTGATGTCAAACGCATCGATACTACGTAGAGATCAAAAGATATTTCATTAACTCAGAATTTCAGTTACCAGCTAAATAATCGCATACAATAAAGTAATATTGACACATATAAAGCTTCCATAACGCCAATGATTTTATACAAATGACTATTATTCTTTGTTCCGATTTTCCATTTTGCCAAAAAACTTCTTCCACCCATAAGATCGTTGTTGTTTTTGGTCAGCTACATACACGTATATAAATATATAAGTCATAATTAACAAAGGTTGTAATGATATATTTATATATACAAAAAAACAAACAAAAAATATATATATATAAAGATATTTGACATATAATGGATACCAATTTCCATTTTTTGGTGACTTCCAATGGCATTCTATAACTTGCAACTTTAAGTCGTGATATTGACAATTCGGTTGTTTTATCAAGGGTGTGTTCAGCAAACCATTTAGCTTGGCCGGTATTTGACTGATCGACAAGATCAAGAATCGAAGATAACCAAGAGTTATTCAAAAATCATGTTCTGATTAGTATACCAGCTCTATTAAATGTATTTGAAAATAAGTAGTCAAGTTAATTTTACATAAATGTCATGAAGATTTCTTTAAGTACGTACAATAAATAAAATAATACATTTTTAACTTTTTATTATGCAACTTTTTTTTGAAATCTTTATTTGAAAAGAAGTTCATGTCCTGCTAACAAGAATAACCAATACCATCGAAAATGATGACATGAGTATGTACATGTTATTAGGCCATTTAGATGAAGGTGTTTTTTTATAATAGACCGATCTAGATTTAATTGACCATTTCAAATTAGATCTGTTAGCCTAGTTTGTCCACAGGTTAAAAAACCTGAACTCGAATCGGTTTCATAAAAATTGGGGGATCAGATCCGTCATTCGTGATGATAAGAATGTGTATAGTATAGTCGTTTGAAATCATTTAAGAAAAGTAAAGCATTGGTAACAGCAGGTATGCTTTTATTATTTTCGTTTCAAAAACATAATAAAAATAAAAATAAAAAGAGTAAACCAGTCAAATTATTTCCTTATACTAAAAAAAAATGTTTATTATTACAGTGGCTATTACTATATTCTGAAATCTTCTTATCATCGTCAAAGAGTCGAAACCATAAATCAACTAGAACACTCGTACGCATTTTATTACTATCAAGGCAGTTACGTTCAGGTGGTAAAAAAAAGGCTTTGAATGTATTGATGACAGAGTGATAGTCAAATATAGGTGCTATCAACTTTTAACTGCGGTCAATCATTTACTTCCCCATGTCAGTAATGAAGTACAGTCGTGCTGCTGTAACCGATCGTTGGGCCGGCCAAGGGATAGACATTAATTTATCACACAAGATGATCTGCTTTGATAAAAAAAAAGGAGACCTATCCATTTATCATTAAAAAGTAGTAGTATCTAATGAAAGTAATGTATTGCAAAGTATAGAGAGTGTTTTATCAATAATGTAAATGGATGCAAGGACAAATCTCTTCACCCCATTTGATACGAAATGGACTTTCTGTCACAATACCCCAATATAAATTTAGATTTCCTACAAGTATATCTGATTTGGAATCTTTAATGGATCCATTGATTACTTTGATGACATTTGTGGTAACTATTTCTATCATGCAACAGAAGATAAATATGGTTGGGTATGCATTTATTTATTATTTTCTACTACAATAGACACATATGGAAGGCCATGCCAATAGTATCAGAATGCACTCGACGAGTTGGATAACAGAAAGGGATCGATAGGTAAACAGTTTGGTAGACTCAAGTCTCCCTTGGGAGGAAACACCAAAATCGAATGCGAGAGACCGACATGGTATTTCCCCTGTACGTGATGATCAAACCAAATCCAGGATATCTTTATACCTATTTGGCAATACAAAAGATGATGATGACTGTGCGAGTGATGGGGAACCAGATGATGATCTAGGCATAGGCGAAATACCAGAAGCTGATGAAGTTAACGAGTATGATTTTTATAATGGCGGCGAAAAGTGGATGTTATATCAATGAAATTTTAATAAAAGAAAAGCGACAGTAAGAAGTCAACGAGACCCAAAAGAACAAAATTGAACTACGTAAAGTTTATTAAAATAAAATATTCTCTCTATTTGTATTCAGTCTTTATCAATGGCCAGATATATCAATATGTGTGTATGGGGATATATGTGGTCTTTCGATTTGTAATGATTGCGTGAATTATCATAATAAGGTAAATTGATTTTCAAATTAGACTTTGTACAGTTGACGATATGATCCGTCCATGCAACTATTATCTGTTATCATTAAGAAAGACGGACTTGGATTTTATAAATCATTGTCCAAATATGTAGGGAAATACCAAAATAATGTTAAATGACTACCGTTATGAAGCCATTGTAGGTTGGATACAACACTGTGTAAACATTAATACTGGTGAATCATATTCAAACCATCCACTTCAAGAATCAGTAGCTTAATTATACCCCAAGACAATTACAAGATGGTGTGACAAAAGCACACTATGATAAAAATAAAAATACTACATACGTAATAATAATGAAGCTGGTATAAAAACGAAAATCAAAATATAAGAGTCCTTGGTAATGACATTAAACTTGCTGGTGCCAGATGGTTTAATTTTCAAAGTGAAAAGAGGAATTTTATGGGCTATATACACAATAAAAATTATACGTTTTAACTTTTATATACATAAAAATTTTATGTACGTAACTTTGTAAATATATTTTTTCCTCTTATAAACCAATGGCTACTTATTGACTATCATCTGATAAACATTTGGTTTTGGGTGTGTTGCTTACTGTATGGTTTTTTTTTTTTTTTTTGGATTTATAGTATTTTGAATATTACTACACTTTTTTCTTTCAATAATCTTAGTAACCATATAAATAATAAATGGTGAGGTAAAATTAGAACTATGATACGTATTATCATAAAGCGCATCAATTAGATGGATATTTATATACAGTTCAAGGAAAAATATAAAACACATTCAGTTAGAATACCATACACTCGGCTCTTCATTTTTATTGACCAAATTCGAAACCGGAAACAAAGATCATTATAAGTATATGCTAAGATTTATTTACATAATATTTGATAGTTATTGTACATTATTCCTCCCTCCCCCCCTCCTCCTCCTCATTCTCATTCTAATCCATTCCGAAATCACAACGTGATCTTCCATTGTCAAGTAGCATCTGTTGCTATCTACATAATAGATCAATATAGTTAGCTCAACACATGCATTTCAGACTATAAAAAAAATGTACGTGATCAAGTACCAGCTCATAAACTTACCGCAAGAATTATCAGAAAACCTGCTTGTATTGATAGTGTTCATCTGGTAGACAATTGGCAAAATAAATAAGTCTATACATGTAATAGAAATTAATAAGTTAGTAATAATTCAACGGAAAAAAAAATTATGTACAGCTCTGCAAGATGATAAAACGTCGTCGTCCAGGATTTACACATAAAAGCAACCGTCCTCCCCTAACATGCACCATGAAAAGCGGTATATGCTTAGGACAAACGACATACAAAACCCTGTTGCGTGTTCAACGTAACTATTACTCAAACGATTATGTACGTAATGGGAACATAACCATGCAGCATTTAGCATGTTCCTTCAAAAACCTACTAATCAGTTACATAAATACATTACAGCACTCCTTCCCGTTTATTTCAATTATAACTTCTCTCTTGTACTATTGTCACTTGCAGCCGCAATAATATCACTTCTATCGAACATGTTATTGTATTAAATAAAATATCACGGAGTTCTAACCAGCTCTCATACAAAAAAAAAGGTTCTTACACCATAGTGGGGTTGAGGCCGATTCATGCAATGATGGAAAAATCAACGTGACACCAGTTGATCGTACCACTATAATCCAATGGTGACATTTCAACATCATTCTAAATACATAGTAATTCTTGCATAAATCACATTATATATGTATATAACAATCCGTTAATATATACGTATCTTTCGACTTTTAAGAACTGTTTTAATTGTATAGTATATAAAAGCTTTCAAAATTATCTACTTAAAGTCTGCTGTTTACGTAATAAGAAGGAACTTGTAACGTAAGAAGCTTTACTAAGATACGTACTAATAAATCAATGAAAAAAGTGTACTTTTTACACCAACTTTTTTTGCCCCATAATTAGTTTTGATCATCGAATTATATGTAGAAATTTTTGTTTTATTTACTACTGACAACTTTAATACGTAATTGTTATTTTTTTATAACAAATCTTTTGCTATTAGGTGTTATTTTTGTGTAACGAGAGAGAGAAAAATTATATAATCTCTGTGATTATGTCTGTTTGGAGGGGGGGGGGAGAGAAAGGTGAATGGAATTATTATTGTTTGTTTGTTTCTGATATTATTATATAATATGGTTGTTGTTGGGGAAGAGTGGATATAAACATTATAATTTGGTATGTAAAATGATAAAGATATATAAATTGTTTTTTGTATATAAAAAGTTTGGTTATTTTGTTGTAAATATGGGGAAATGGAAATATAAGAGCAATTGGGTAAAAAAAAATTGATTTTTTAGGTAGTACACCAGATTTCCATTCTTTCTGGATTACTACTATTTGTTCGCATTCTACAAATCTGCCTTGCCATATTGAGATCATCATCATCAATCATAATTACCATTTCTTCATCTTCATCTTTATATTGTAACCGTAATGTGGAAGGTGCATTAAATTTCGTTTTTACTTTATGTAATAATTCATCAAATGTAACATGAGTTGACATTAATAAAATTCTTGTATCTGAAAAATGGACTTTGATTTTAATTTTGTTGGTTGTATCTTTTGATGTAGATGATGATGTAGATGATAATGAGAGTTGAGGTATAAAAGAATGATCCAAACTAGGATTACTTGTTGTTACGTCTTTTTCATCTATTATATTGTCGTCAGAAATGTCATTATCTGTATCTTCGTTTTCTTCACTTTCGTCTTCATCGTCTTCTTCACTCTCGTCTTCATCGTCTTCTTCGCTTTCGTCTCCATCGTTTTCTTCATTTTCTTCCTCACTTTCATCTTGATCGTCTTGGTCGTCTTCCTCACTTTCCTCTTCATCGTCGCTAGGCCAAACCATACCGGGCAAATTCAAGTCATTTATCCGTTCCTCTTGATTTTCAAGAATATTTGTCATTTTGTTGGTGTTTATCTTTAAATTATTTGCTTTGATGGCTTTTTTCAAGTTCATACATATACTCTATAAAATAAACACGGTGAGGAAAGAATCAATAGTGGTTCAAAAGCCTAGTTTTTTTCTACTTGTTTTTACGTACCTTCACTGTCTCAATAGATGATATTAAATTCATTATACCATTTTCTTTTAATGCTTGGTGTGTTGTAGGGAAAGATATATTATGGATATTTTGTAAGACATAGAAACCTTTAAGGTATTTGAGGACATAAATTTGGCAGCTAAAGCCCATTATTTGTATAAGCGGAATAACAGTGGTGGTTTGAGGGAGACCAGAGAGAAGAAGATGGTTTAAGTGGAATTTTGAGATGAGAACTTCTTTTAATTTATCATTGTAAAGTTTACTTGGTATTGCTTTTTTTGCGAATTCACCAACAGATAAATCAGGTTGCTTTGTATTCATTGTAGATAAAACACGCAAATCAATTTTCATTTTCATTTTTTCATTTTTTGCTCTCTTGGGATGTGTATCTCCCCTAATGAAAAACAGATTTTGTAATTTAGTATGTAATTTAGTATGTAATTTTAAGAATCATCCATTTTGACTTACCAATGAAGAGATAAACCACTATTACTAAAAATCTTCAAATACATAGCACCAAAATTTTATAATAAAATCTTGTTCTGAATATAATGCGACAGTTTGCGGTTTAACAAGTATTCCTTATATACATGCATTTCAATTCTATACATGATGTTTTAGAAGGAAAGAATATTATATGAAATTTTGTCAAAAAAAAAAAAATTGCTTACATGTTCCTGTAAATATTGTAATAACGTCGTTCACGGCTATTTTTGGGTGTATGTAGAGATTTCAAAAACTTTTTCATATACGCGACAGAAAAGGACTTGGTCTATTTTGTAAGTCAGTAGTGTTATTCTTGCATTGGAAATAAATATTTGCAATAATATTAAACTTACTTTTTTTTCAAAGGATGTAATAATTGGAGTATTCTTCGGTTTGATGATATGGACAGGTTTCTTGTAATCTTGTAAGTACTTATTTAATTCCTCTGAAAAACAATTAGCTTGTGATCCTTGGCTTGTGTCAGTAGTATCGATTATATAATTTTTGGTTATCCTAATACAAAAGACAAAATTATGTATATTAGTATAGCCAGTCAAATAAAAAGAAGTGAGTGAATATTTCGCCTTTTTGCCTTTATTAGTATTTCGGTAGCGTTTTAAAAATGAAACAGCAACATTACTATCCGTGTTGATCTAAAGGAAAATGGAATAAATAATCTAATATTGGAATAATTGAGAAAAGATGTATATTCAAACCTTTCTTTTTTTTGCAGTAGCCGTGTTCTTCTTGATAACTGACTTCTATTGTAAACAATATTGTAAATGACACGTAAAAATAGTATTTTGTATATGAATCGATAAAATCGTACCTTTCTTTTACCACTTTTCTTCTTGCTAGTACTTTCGTCTACTTCCTATAAAATAAACCAAATTTGGTTAATAATTGCCGTGAAGGCAAGCTTCAAAGACAATTAATACTTACTTTATCAATGTCATCTAATGCTGCTTTGTTTATTTTAATAAAAACTTTTTTTTGTTGCTTTATAAAGCTTCTTAATTCTTTGCTCATTTTTGGGAAGAGGTAATAAATGGTTGTAAGTTGGTGGCCCAGGGTTTTTACAACAATCACAGCTGGAATTTAAAAATGTGGCTATTACCATTGCTGTGAAAAAGTTGCATAAGAAGTACCAAGCAATGCCAAATAACCCTCTTTTTTTTTTTTAAAAAAAAAAAAAAGCAATGAGTCGTTCAAAAAAAGAAAGTTTTAAATCAAAAAAGCACAAAAACAATATCCGTCAGTTGAGATGTCTTACTAAAGGTTATTATTAAATAGCTATAGTAAACAGAGTTTATTTTCAAACATTTATACGGTTTTCTTGATTTTATTTCATTTCTACCAGATCAAATATCTGGTACTCGAACCAGGAAGTCATTGACTATCCCGTTTTTCTAGCTATTTCTCACATACTGGTTTCTCAGGACGCTCTTTGGTTAGCATGATTCTTCCGAGTTCTGATATTCAAAAGACCTTTTCATCTTTAATTCATTTCCTTTTCTTTCTAGTCAAGAACGTATGTCTTCCAATAATCTTTCTTCTACTGCTACTACTGAGTTATGAGTGTGATTTATTACTTTAGGAGACCCACTGTTAATACCTTTTTTTTTTTTGGCTCTTTAAAATCTGGGGTATAACTAATCAGCGCTTTCTTTTTTAAACTCCTTAATAAGATATCAATGCATTGTCAAACAAAAATGTTAGCTTCGCGTTGATGTAATACAAGCTTTTTTTTTTCTTTTTTTTTTTTTTAAGAAAAAAAAAAAAACTCGTCTCTCGTTTTCCCTTTTTTTTTCATTTTTTTTTCGCTCGACTTGATTAAACAACAAACAAACAAAAAAGCATGTTTCGTTTCGATTCATTTCGACAATCAGAAGGACCTAATTCTTCCACTTCAACATCGTCGTCCACTTCTACGAATACTGAAAAAGGAAGAAGAAAATCAACGTCTTCTTCTCCTGTTCATACTAATGCTGATAATAATAAATCAATCAACTTTTTACAACGCATGACAAGTGCTGATACCATCTTACGATCGACTCCTTCCATGAAACGACCTAGTTTTTCAAGTTTACAAACTAGTTTTTCTTCATCTACAACTTCTTCAATGACTTCATCTTTTTCTATACCCGTTCCTACCAATTCTTGGGGAATGCTTGCATTATCACGTCTTAGGGCAGCAGACGATGGTGAATTCGATGACATTATAGATCTTTTACTGACACGGGAGAAGGTAACTTTTTATTTTCAAATGGTTGGAAGGGAGAGAACCTTCTTTGTTGTTGTTGTTGTTAAGTTAAGCTTGTCAGTCAGTTATAATGAATGTATTTTGCTTTTCCCTTTTTTTTTAAAAAAAAAAGTGAATTTCGGTGGGGGGGGGGAAAGAGGGGGGGGGGATTGTTTATCATTAGTATACATTATATATATATTGATTATTCTTGTCTAGGCTTTGCTCTTATTACCAGTGTCACAACCTTCACATCCTTCAGCTATAATAGATCGTGAATTTATTCAAGATCATGTTATTGTATATCAAGGAAATCATGACCAAGTTATATCTTTAAGTGGAATTCGAGGAATATTTCAAAAGTAAAAAAAAAAAAAAAAGGGGGGGGGGAGGGAAGAAAAAGAAGGAGTGTGGATTTCTATGGGGAGAAATATTGAATGAAGGTAAATCACATTATTATTAATAATTTTACTAACATTTATTTATTATAAAGTGATCAATTTATTACTGTAGGTTTGTTGCCAAGTGAACGAGAAGTATCATCTATTATGACGGGATCCCCTGCAAAAAAGTAATTCCTCCCCCTCCCTTTTTTTTTTTTTTAAAAAAAAGAAAGGAAGTTTTAATATTTAAATTTTCAATTATCTAGATCTCTTTTTGATACATTCAGTCTTGACCCGGGATCTATTAATACAGATTGTCCAAAATATAATATTCTTGCAAGTCATGTACAATTACCTTTACGGGATGATAAATCAATTACAGTCATGTTAATACAAAAACCAATATCAAAAGCAGAAGTCAGTGAATGGGCTGAATCTCAAAAAAAGAACCAAGATAACAATAAAGAACAACCAACGGGTACTTTAGATATAAAACAATTATCAAATACTGTGGGAACTAATTCAAGAGTAAATGAGTAAGCTATCATCATATATATATATATATATATATGTGTGTGTGTATATATAAAAGAGAAAAGAGGATAGTAAAATAGCTAAAATATGTTAATTGATTAACCTATTATTCTATTAGATTTATTAAAACATTTAGAAAACGTCCACCACGTAATTTGGATCTTGCTAGTGGCGCCTTATTAGATCTTTTGGATGTGTTTATTGACGAGGATAATATGGATGATGAACAAATTGATGATATTGAATCATATATATGTTATGAACTTTATGACTGGTACGTATGGAAAAAAACAACAACTATATATTCTATATTTGATCCGTACAGATAAAGAAGTAAAGAAAATAAAAGTAAGGAAACAGATTAATGTAGACTATTTGAATATATATAGTTTATTTACTACTCCTGGAGGTGATGAATCACTACAAGACGAAGCTCTCGAATCTCGAATAGCAGCACTCAATCTTTTGGATCTTAATATGGAGCATCTTGGTGTTATTGTTGAAGACGAATCGGAAACAGAAGATATTGAAGCTGTTGTTAAGGAAGCCGGATTACAGTTACAACAGTTAAATTCAATTCCTGATGCAAAAGGAAAATTAAACGGACTTGTTAAAACACATCAAATCATTGTGGGTATGTAATAATTATATTTATATAATATATGTATGTGTATCTATGGGGGAACTTATAAGATATTAATCCGGGTGAAATGGATAATTTATATAGATGCAATTGAAGGATTTGCAGAAAAATATCGTAAAGCAAAATTAGATGGTGATTTAGAGGTGGTACAGGAAATGAAACATGCAATGTCAACAGTAAACGAAGAAGAAGCGCATAATACGAATGACAGTAAATCATCTTCTGATACAACAACCTCAAGTAATGTTAAAAAAGTAGAAGAAGAAAAAGCATCAGAACCAGTGGAATCACCATTATCACCATCCACTGAACTTCTACATGCGGATACAGCTTCAATAACATCATCCATTGATAAAAAATTACCCACCGTTCCGTCACCAACGGCGGATGTTATTGATACACCGACATCCGATCATCAAAGTCTTCGATCAGCTAGTGCAGATGTGTTATTACCACTTTTAATTTTCTCGATTGTTAAATCAAATCCTACTAGCTTTTTATCCAATTTACGATTTATTCAACGATTTAGAAGACCATCACGGATTACAGGACAAGAAAGTTATTGTTTGACTAACATTGTATGTTTTTTTTTTTTTTTGCTTCAATTCTTATTTTTGCAAAGAGTGATATGGAGGATGAAAAATGTTTCTATATATGTAATTGGATGCAAACGTTGTATTTATTTATTATCTTATAGATGGCAGCGGTATCGTTTCTTGAAACCACTAATCTTGTTGGTCTTGGGTTATCTGCAGACAAAGTACTTAGGTAAACTAATTATACAGATAAATGAAACAAACACCCTACATAGATTTTTTTTTGTCGTACTGTATCTATAGATTCGTGTCATTTTTTATTTTTCAAAAAGCTAATCTATCGGCCATTTTATAGCAACGTCACAGATTTTAATGTACCACCTGTGGTTCCTCCCAAACCAAGCTCTTTACCATCAAGTCCACAACAACAACAACAACAACAACAACAACGAAACAATAATGATGCAGTAGGAGCACAACAAGGTGGTTTAAAACTTATGTCTGATGTTATGGATAGTTCATATAGAATGTTTGATGGTATTGGTAAATTATGGCAACGAGACGGATCCATGAATAGTAGTAGTAGTAGTAGTGGTGGTGGTAAAGGAGGCGTTCCTCCTCCTGCATCTCTTTCTAGTTCTACATCAACAAGTAGTGGAAACATGATGGATCAAATGATGAATCGTGTTCGAGCTACATCGACTGGTGAAAGTGAATTAAAAGACATGCCAACAAATAGTAATAACGGGGGTAGCAGTATATCAAAAGAGTCTGTTAAAGATCATAGTGTTAATAGATTAAGGGTAAATGTTATTTTAATTATTGACTTTATTATATTTGTTTCAAAATATTCAGTAAATGTAGTATTTTATTTTAAATTATATATATAATTTCTATAGTCTCGGCCCGATGCAGCCTTTCATGCATTACTGCAAGCACCATCCCAATTTATACATTCGGTAAATAACTCTAAAAATAATATCGATGGGCCATTACAAAAATTTTTGGATAAGAAATCAGTAGATGATTTGAAAATTGGAGAAGTTGCTGAATTATTAGCTGATTATAAACGATTAGCGGCTATTATAAAGCAAGCGAATTTGTCTTGATATCATATTTAAATTTATTATAACTGATTATAATAAAAAGAAAAAGATTCTATATAAAAGAATTTACATAGCTTATATAAAAGAAGATATAATATAAATCTCGAGTTTTCTGCTACTCTTATGAACAAATCAAGTTATGGGGAGGGGGAGGGGAACGTTTGGTTGGCATGGTTATATGTTGTCAACATATCTCTCTTTTTTTTTTTTTTTTGAAGGACAGTCTCAGAAACATTTAAAATCAATGCGAAGGGAAGCTTTTCTTTTTTTTTTAAAAAAAAAAAAGAGAAACGGAACCCCGTCAATTTTGTTATTTTGACACGTTAAAGTTAAATTCGAAAAACCCATTCAAATAAAACAATAATAACAATAATAAAATGGCAACAACCGATCAATCACCTACAGAACAACAACAATGGCCACAATTACCTACTATTGAATTACCTCCTTTTCTAGATTTTCTCAAACTTAAAAATTTCCCATTAAAAGTGTATCCACCCGTTTACGAACGATCCAAATTAACGAACGACACATTATACATTTATGGTCCCGGTTGGAGGAATTCATGGGGTAGTTTTGATGTACAATGTTTACAAATACAGGTAATAAGCGAAAAAGAAAGAAAAACGTCAGAATGATTTTTTACATTTCATAAAAGTTTAGGAAATATAAAAATACAATACAATGAAAGAACTAAAACTATTATTTATTGTTATTGTTGTCAATTTTTTTTTTATAGATCTATTTAAAGTTTTGTGGTATTGACTTTGAAGTAAAGAATAGCAACGAACCAAATAGTTCACCTTCTGGTAAAAAAAAAAAACCATCTTATTATTATATCGTTTTGAAAGAGAATAGAAAGAAACTCAAATTATTTATGAATAATAGGAAAATTACCTTATCTTGAAACAGTGACAGGTGCTGTTTATGATACGGATCAAATTCAAAAATGGATTACTGAAAGGGTAAAAATTTATTTATAAGATAAAAGAAAAAGAATCTTTATTTTTATTGTTTAAAAAAAAAAGTTGTTTGACTGGGATCGATGGGGTGGAATATTATATTAGGGCAAAGCAAAAACATTAACCTCACCGTCCGACCAAGAACAAGCAAAAGCCTTTATTGCATTGGCTAATACAAAATTGCATGCTGCATGGGTAACACCTCTTTTATTCTTTTTTTACTCTGTCATAAACGCATATGAGATATGAGTGGATGGATAGATTGGAAGAATTATAAATGTGTTCAATATACTGAAATTTCGATTTTTATTTTTTCTAGCTCTTTTCATCATGGCTTGAACCTCTCAATTATTCCGAAATCACATCCAAAGCATATTATGGACATGTCCCTGGGCCTATTAATCATCTTTTGGCATATCAAAAACAAAACGAAGTTGTACAAACATTGTTAACGGATCGGGACATTTTAGTTCGTGAAGAGGCAAGTAAAATAACCATTACTGGCAAAATCAATCTGAATATCTGGGTTATGGAGTGATTAATCTAGTTGCTAATAATATAAATAATAGATTTATAATGATGCAGCACAAACACTAGAAGCACTTTCTATTAAATTAGGGGATAATTCATATTATTTTGATTCTAGGTAAATATATATGCTGAATATAAGAGTGCGTTGAGGAATAGGTTAGATTGCAATTATTAACAAATATCATTGGAAAAATAGTGAGCCTACTTGGATCGATGCTGTTATCTTTTCTTATATTCATGCCATCATGTCCATGCCAACCTTACCTGGAAGCACATTAGGAGATGAAGAGAAAAAACAAGCAATGACATTAAGAAATATGGTTCGCAAGCATGAAAATCTTGTTCGCTATGCCAAATCAATGTATGATCAATGGATTAAATAAAAATATCACAGCTATAATTATTAAATTAATAAATATATAGACAATTATGGACCCAATGTAAATTTTTATTTATTAAAAGAGAAAGGGGGAAGGGAGTGGGAAAGGGGATTCTATTTTTTATTTTCGGATCCGTTGATATAAATGGGGGGTTGGTAGAGTAATAAATGATGACATTACTCTTTTATGTAATTATTTTCAAGAAATAATTATATAATTTTTCAGAGTAAGTTTTCTTCATTCATGCAATCATACGATTTTTTTTTTAAAAAACAGATACTTGCTGTAAAAATAGGATGATGAACAAAGAAAATGAACTATTGAGCCTCAAAAACGAAAGTTCGTTTGGAAGAGCGTCGTATTTTATAAAAGTCGATGATCTACACAAATTTCCAATTTACGATTTCATAAAAATTGCATAAGCCAATCATTTATTCCACAGGCACCAGAGTGTAGGAATGGAATGGGGGTACTCTCTTTCTCTCTTTTTCAACCATACATTTGTACAACCATGCAAATGATCATGCGAGATGAATTGGGTATAGTTGTGATACGTACTTTTTTTTTTTTTTGCGCCACACAGTTTGTGTAGGTTTGATCAGCGTCAAATATGTTTTCTTTTTCTTTGTCTCCTTTATTTTTTATTATCCCTGTTTTTCTTTTCTTTAAACATACGTGTCAAAAAAAAAAAAAGAAAAATGCGACTCACTTTCTTTCGATCAAAACAACGAACATCATCATCAGATGAACAACAGCAGAAGGAATATTTTTATCAAAATAAAAAGAAAAAAACAAATCATTATCATCATAGTCATCATTATCACCATCATCATCATACTAGTCATGATGACAATTATACACCTCAACATTATTTTCATTCATTAAAAGCAAATGGTGCATTAGTATTTCATCGACAACTGCAACGACGGTCCTCTATGGATGAAATATTAGATATTACAAACCATGAAAGTGGTTCCAACAATTTAATGATAGGTACCCCACAACCATCAAGAAAATATAAGAAAATACCAACGACATGGTCTCCAGCAACAGCACCATCGCCATCCACATTAAGACAACATCAATATAGTACTATTACTGATAATACACAAGAAGATAGTAATAAAGTAGATGAAAAAGAGGATGATGATACAATCCAACAACGACGACAAGAATTATTAAAATATTATCTTTCACAACATCAACAAAGAAATAGTAAATTACTATTGACTCAAGAAGAAAATTATAATAATACCAATACAATGGTTATGCGAGAAGAAAAACTTGAACGTGAAGTACAACATTTAAAACGAATGGTCACACTGCTTCGTGACATGGTACTTTCTTCAACATCTACACCATCACCTTCATTAAAAAATAGTTTCGATAGTATTAACAATAATTATGATAATAATAATACTAATTGCAATGGTAACACATTAAATGAACATGCTAATGATGGGAATAGCAACAGTAGTTACCGTAGTGATAACCATGACAATAGCAATAAAAATCAACATGTATCCTATCCTGATCAGCAACAAGAACCAAATAATCCTAATTCTGCAGCAGCTGTTGTTACATACGAACGCAAGTTGCAGATCCTTTTCCAAGAAATCGGTGCGTTGCACAAAGAACAGGAAAGCTCGGCAATAAGATACCGAGAGTTACAACAACGCCATGATGAACTTTGTACCAAATTACGTGAAAAAGATGAAATGGTTTCTTGTTTACAAAGTGATTTACGTGCTTTAATGATAAATAATGATTGAAAAAAAAAATAGTTGAAGAATATGTAATTTATTTATTCTTTTTACCCTTCTTTTTATTTTTTGATAATTCATTATTATTATTTAAATTATCTTGTTGATCTCTTTTACGTTTATTCTCATTATTACTATGATTCAAAGAAAGATTATCGGGTATATTCATATCGACACGAATGGCTGCATTGAGTGTTGATTTTCGTGTTTCTAAAAATTATTATTTCTTATCAGTATAGTGTACGTTGGGGGGGGGATGGTAACTTTAGAAAAAAAAACAAAGGGGATGATCCTATTACCAGCTTTTAATAAGAGTCGTTGATAATTATGACCTACTGCAGCTTCGATTTGATCACGTCTTAAACCAAATAACAGACCACTAAAAAAATATTTCATTTTTTCTTTAAAAATTTAATAAAATAATAATAATAATAGAAAACTTACAGCATTCGTAAATCAGCTGGTTGTCGTATATCTAAAGCACGTAATGCTTCACTTGAAAAGATTAAATTATTTCCTCGCGTTACTTCAACAATTCTTTTCACATTTGTAAAGAATAATGCACGTTCCTTTGCTATTATAGAAATAATAAATAAATAAAAAAAGTTTAATTATCAAAATAAAATTAATAATAATTATTTAACTTACTATGAAATGATTGTGCATAACATATTTCAAAAAATACACCTCGAGTAATAGCTACTTGAGCTGCTGCATGATTAGGTATGACACGTTTTACTGCACAATTAATAGAAATAATATCCACATCATAATTTTGACAAGCATGTTTAGATACATCCAATGTTAAAGGTCGAACAGCAAGAATATCAACCGATTGATTGGCTACATTTGTCAATACCTATATTTAAAATACAGAGTATGAATAAAACTATTATTCTATTCACTTTCATCATTTTAATACATATATATATATATATATATATATCCATTTACCATTTGATAATTTTTCTTTGTATCTTCTGCATCAATAGTAACACGTGTTAAAAGTTGCATACCGTCGCGTTTAAATTGATCAAGTTTGATCGGCTACATTAATAAATACAAACTAAGAAAATTAGATCCTTTCATAATAGTCTTTTGCATAATGAATTGAAAATTCAAAAAAAAAGTCCTTTCTACCTCTACCACTTTTGAAGTGAATGGATCAGAAGTGGATACATTGAAAGCAATTGTACCATGTTGAACTATTTCAAAAAGAAAACAAGGTTAGCATAAAAAAAAAGTTTAATTTTTTTTTTTTTAAAAAAAAAACAACAACCCCATACTAGATTGTATTCGTGCAACAATTTTATCTAATCGTTCAAGATCTTCTTGATTAGGATGTTTTGGATAAGGAATATTGAAGTCATAAAACATGTCAAAAAAAATAAAAATAAAATAAATAGAGAGAAAAAAAAAAAGGAATATAAACCCAACTCTCTTTTTGTCCTTTTCACTTTTTTTTTTTTTTTTTTACGATCGACCTCCGCACATAAACAAAAAAAAAAGAGAAATGAATGGTCAACGATTACTTTTTTATGGATCGAGGTATTACCCTCTACATACAACTTTACAATATCAACAACGACGTTTATTGAGTCAATCAAAAACAATTTTTCAACAACAACAAGGAGGAGGAAGTGGAAAACTTGGACAACCAGCACTAGGTCGACCCTTGTCAAATAAAAATAATGACAGCAAAATTGTTAAAACGGATTGGGCTCGTAGTAAACCGACAGATTCCTCAAGAAATAAACCTGATTTTAGAAATAATAATAATAATAATAATAATAAACAACGTCGACCCGTTCCCGAGAAACGCGATTGGACACGTCCAGCTGATCTTGATAAAAAACAATCAAGAAATAAACCGACAAGCGCTAGAGGAGGTTCTAACACAAGTGGTAATAATAGATATAATAATAATAATAAAGCACCGGCAGGAGAAACAGCAAGTCAACGAAAAGAACGTAAAAGACGTGAAGAAGAAGTAGCTTTATTAAAAAAACAAGATGAAATGGAAATGCAAAAATTACGTTCAAAACAAAAGAAACAAAGTCAAACGGAAAAACAAATGAGAGATGTTTATATTCCAGAAATTATTAATGTGGCCAATTTATCACGTATTCTTGGTATTCGATTAGGTGAGTCTATAATTTTTTTTTTTTTTGCTATTGTCATAATAGAGAGGTAGACTCGGGATTTTGTAAAAGATGATGATGATATTTTATATATTTATGTGATATGGATTGTAAGGAAAATAACTTTTTTTTTTTATTTTTATCTTTGTAGAACAAGCATTGCAAACTATGGAGGAGTTGGAAATGGATAATCCGTCGCATGATCGAAGTAAGTTTTTTTTTGTGGATGATAATCGGAAAGGGTGAAAAAGGTTTTAACCAAAAAAATTAAATTATATAATGGATAAGTGCTTTCTGCCGATGAATCAAGTTTAATTGCTATGCAATTGGATATGAACCCTATTGTTGATGAACGACAATCATTGGATTTATATCCTAGACCTCCACCTGTTGATCCAAGTGTATTACAACCTCGTCCACCCGTAGTAACTATTATGGGTCATGTTGATCATGGAAAAACAACATTATTGGATACATTACGTAAAACATCAGTGGCTTCTGGTGAAGCAGGTGGTATTACCCAACATATTGGTGCATTCTCTGGTAATATATATATCATTAATTTTTATATTTACATACATATCCAGGGGTAAAAAAAGAACTAGCTTAAATATTTATTTACAATTTTTTTTCTTCTTTATATCATTCTATATTATAGTTCAACTTCCATCGAAAAAAAGTATTACTTTCTTGGATACTCCAGGTCACGCTGCATTTTCATCTATGCGAGCTCGAGGTGCTCAAGTGACTGATATCGTCGTACTCGTTGTTGCAGCTGATGATGGTGTAATGCCACAAACTCAAGAAGCCATTGAACATGCACAAAGTGCCAATGTTCCCATTGTAGTAGCCATTAATAAATGTGATAAACCAGGTGTAGATGCTACCAAAGTAAAACAAGAATTAGCACGATATAATGTTCATTTAGAAGAAATTGGTGGAGATGTGCCTGCTGTAGAAGTCTCTGGTTTAACTGGAAAAAATTTGGATCAATTGGAAGAAACTATTTCAACATTATCTGAAATTCTTGAATTGAAAGCTGAACGTGATAATGGTGTCGAAGGTGTCGTGATTGAATCTCAAGTGGAAAAAGGAAGAGGTAATGTGGCAACAGTATTAGTACGTCGTGGTACATTGAAACCTGGTTCTACAGTGGTTGCTGGACAAACGTGGTGCCGTGTTCGATCCATGACAGATTACCAAGGTCGTCCTATGAAACAAGCATTACCTGGTACACCTGTCAAAGTAATTGGTTGGAAAGAAGTACCTACAGCTGGTGATGAAATGTTACAAGCTTCTGATGAGGTTGGTATAATTATTATTATATTATTAATACCAATAGTAGAAATACAAGTGTGTGTGTGTGTGTGAGAGAGAGAGATGAAAACTAATAACTTTTTTTTTTTTACTGTGATTAGGGTACTGCCAAGACAGTAGTTGATAATCGTAAAGCACGTCATCAACGAGATCAGCAACTCAAAGATTTACAAGTGATTAATGAAAAACGTCGCCATCAACGTGAACAATTAGAACAAGAGCGATTGATTGAACGAGAATATAAAAAAGAAATGTACATGTTCCATAAAGGCCTTATTGATAGTCCACCTGATTCGTTAGGTAAACGTCTGAGTGCAATTCAATCAACACTGGATCAAGATGAAAACACCGAAAAGAAAGATGATATTCTTGAATACCGTGCTGTCGTAAAAGGTAACTTTTTAATTTCTGATTACACGTTACACATATAGGCATCAATAAGGCACATAAATGAAGTAAAAATAACTCTTTTTATTGTAATTATTACATCTGTTTTTGTTTAGGTGATGTAAGCGGAACAGTGGAAGCTGTTGTTGATTGTTTGAATGGATTAAGAAATAAACAAATTCAAGTTAAAGTCGTTGAAAGTGGTGTTGGTAATATCACGGAAGGAGATGTTCAATTAGCAGCAGCATGCGAAGGTCATGTTATTGGATTTAATGTCAAGGCTGATAAAAAAATTCAAGCTGAAGCAAGTAGACGTGGAGTGACCGTTCAATCTTATTCTGTCATTTATAAATTATTGGAAGAGGTCAAAGAAAAATTAGGTGATATGCTTCCACCTATTATTACAACACAAGTAGTAGGTGAAGCTTCTATTTTACAAATCTTTGATATTGGTATTAAAGGTCGAGAAACACGCGCGGTGGCAGGCTGCCGCATTACCAATGGTTCCATTCAAAGAAATAGTCGTGTTCGAATCTTGCGGGACAAGAATCCAGTCTGGGAAGGTGAATTGGATGCTTTAAGACAAGTCAAGAAAGATATCACGGAAGCTAAAAAGGGATTGGAATGTGGCATGTCATTTGAAGGATTTACAGACTTTAAAGCGGGTGATGTGATTCAAAGTATACAAACGATTGAAACAAAACAAAAATTGTAAAAATAAGTATCATTCTTATAATGGAATATTTCTTTCTTTCCCTTGTATTTATCATTCATTTACACTCTCTCCCCCCCCCTCCCTTCTCATCTTCTTCATAAATCAAACATCTTTATACAATAGAAGCTTTTCACAAGAAAAAAAAATTAGCATATAGTTTTGTATAAATATTTATAAATACAACTATTATTCCTTTATTATTATTATTATAAAATTAATAAAATAAAATAAAAAAAACAGCTCATTATTTACAATATATCATTATTCTTTATGCGGTATGAAAGTTAGAAAGTACTAAAAAGTTAAATCATTATACAGGATCATGGATTAATTGTTACCGAAGAGAGACTAATTTTCCTGATACAAGAGAATAATTTTTTTACGTACAATGAGAAAAACATTTTTCCTAGTCAAGGTGGAAATATTTTATAAATATGATTTGACAGGAAAATAAGGTAATAATAAAAAGTGATAACAGAATAAGTCTTGTAAGAATCTTTGAGGTGTTTTATTATATGAAAAATAATATGATGATACGTAAACGATATCAAAATCATTATTTCTATTACAAGTAAGTTTTATATATATATATATGTTTTAGATGTGTATTTTCCTGTATTTGTAGATGATGTTGTATTATGATAAATTGTATATAGCTGAACCCCGTCTTTTGCACAGATGGGATTTGGCTCGAAAGTAGTGCAAAAACCAGGGGGGGGGTGCAAAAAGTAGGGTATTATATGATTATGAATAAATAAATTATGTTTGATTATTATGTTTGTATTATATTATTATACGTAAGGTGTGATTGTGGTAGAATTATTATTTGTATACGTATTTAGAAAGCAACTGATGTGAAATTAATTTAGTGTTTTTGTATTTAATTTATATTTGAATTATCTGAGATGAAGGATTAAAACGTGTGCCATATGTATGGCACAAAGTTTCGAACTATAATTACAGTATGGACATAGAATTTAATTCTTTAACTTCTATTCTTGAATGTCCCAAATTACAGTTTTAGTAAGCCAACAAAACCAATAATTAATTTACTGAATTACTAGAATTAACTTAGGCAACCCTAGAAGTAAGGAAACTGAAAGCCCGATAATTGCTCTATGTCTCATAAAACGTCCCAGTTCAGTTTTTTTACTATTATTTTGCATACGTAAATCGTAATAATTGTAATGATAAATAGTGCTCGATTATTTTTTAATAATAGTGATATCAAATTATTAATCATGATAGTTGTCATTATAAACTATATTAACAATAGTTACATTTATTAATTTCTTTAACATTATAATAATATTGTAAAAAATAAGTTTAATATTTCCTTCAATCAAATTAAATTCAAATTCCCAAGTAGTAATTCCGTGTTTTCTGGATCTTCAGTCAACTCCGTGTAAGGCCAAATACAATAATGTCTTGTCGATCCATCTACTTCGCCAGATAAAATACCAAAAAAATCACAAATAGCTACTACATCTAATATCCTTAAAATAGGATTCGCGAAAGCTGAGGGGGTAATATAAATCGATCCCGAAGTAGAATCAATTGTCGTATTGTATAAATCGGTGGCCATTAACATTCTTGATATTTCTCCTTGTTCATGTACAAAATAAAAGTAAACCTGGCCATAATGATATCGTGTCGCTGGAAGAATCATGGAACCTACTCCCCTATTAACATTGCTGCATATTATATATATTATTATAATGGCAATTTCTAAAATCTAACTACTTTGTGATAAGCATTGATAATAATCATAATAATAGTACACTTACAGATCAACGCCCAATCTAAGCCGAACAAAATGAAGCGCTCGATTGTGCTGTGGATTAAATCCAAGTAAACTCCCAAACACTTTATTGTTGTACCAAATTCTTACGCCATATCGCGCTTTTTTGTTTATTTGACTTCTCTTGATTTTGCTGTTCTCGGTGGCATGTTCTTTAAAAAAATGTCATCAATGCATCTATAAGTCTTCTTCCACTAATCCTGGTAATTGTTGTTTCTTCTTTTTTCTCCGAATCAAAACTTTTCAACTGGCCTTTAATTTCTGGATCGTCGTCTACTGCTCCGTATAATGAGTAAACTATTTTTCTTTTTCTTTTCACTTGTTCATCCTTATTATGTTTCTCGAGGAAAGCATCGACATATCTTGCCACACCAAGCTTTAGTAGAATATTATTTGCACTTGCACCAGGAAGTTTCTATAAAAAATATTCTTCTTACTATTAGCTTTATTCTCTGCCAATTTCTTGTTCTAGTAATTTTTAATCAGTTTCAATAAATACTTGCAATAGAACTAAGTAACCTCTTCATTAGCCCGATATCTCTGTAATAGCGCATGACCAGTTATTGTATACTTACGTACAATCGGGTTCGATCGGTCAGTTTGAGGAAGCGTGTTATAAGAAATAGATAGAATAAGAAGGGCTCGAGAATATATATGATTAAAAACGATTACTGTTTCTTGGTTGTCAGGAAACCCTTTATTTATATACGTCGAAATATCAGGGGTGAATTTACGTCTAACTCATATATATCTAATATCAATGATCAACAATTCTATATAGAATAACTATTCTAATATTTCTATATCCAACCATGTGCTCAACCATTCTATCGTCTATCCTTAGTATTCCGCGGATAAGCATGTAGATCAACAACTTTATGGTTGAATATATCGTCGTAATGGTCTTACACCATTACACTCCCTCTCAAGAACTCTAGAAGAATACATACGCATTGATCCTAGTAGTTCTATCACCCTTGTTGTATGTGTCATATAGCAACACTTAAAGCTGGAACATCTGAAGCAGCTGCTCAAGAACGACACTATAAAGGTGATATTAATGGCCGTCCCACTAAAATCGTCCAGATATCAACACAACAATCATCTCTTCATTATTATATGCAGACGATGTGGTTCTCCTAGGCTCCCCAAAGGATATTACCAAGCTACTTCATGTAGCAGAACGGCATTCCCTGGAATACGAATACAGATGGCACCCAGACAAATGTGCGATCATTGAACCACCACCAAATATCAATGACGAGTTAGCTTCTATTACATCAGCCCGCCAATCACCTTCCTCTGACTATTTTCTATATGGCGAACGTCTACTGAAAGTCCAACAATTTCAATACCTTGGACTACCATTCGACCATAATGGTATTAATTCTGACCAGCTTATACATCAACGCATCACTAAAGCAACTGGTAACATGGGGCTACTTCGACAACTAGGTATTCATCAGTATGGTGCTGGCCTATGGCCAGCTATCCGAGCATATCGAACATTTATACGACCAGTTCTCGAATATGGATTAGCAATTGCCACATTATCAGCCAAACAAAAAGAAAAACTTAATAACGCACAAAAAAGCTGTATCAAAATGGCGATGAACCGCAATAGTTCAACACATTTCCCAACCATAGTACCTATGGCACTGGCGAACATTCCTTCGATTCAACATAGGGTCCGTACTCTACAGCTAAAATTTGTAGCCCGACTTCAAGAGCTTCCAGTAACTACACTAGCCCGATCAATTGAATTATCTTTTCTTTGGGATAAAAACTGTGACAAACAATGGAAACATCTCACCTCAAATAACCCATTTTATCAGCTCCATAACAGATTAAAAAACAGCACCAGTCCACCAAAAGATCCAGTCCACAAAGCAATTGAACAAAAACGAGATAAGGAATACCAGAATCTTAGCACCAAACGTAAAACAATACGCTGTCTTCGACATAACCGTATAATTGACCCAATACTTTATCTACCAGCTTTTCCGCGTGATCGACATTGATTAGTAAAATGGCGTATGCATTGGCTACCATCTTATCCACTTAAAAATTGTCGTTGTGGTTTCATAGCAGCCAAGCGAGAACACTACAAATCCTGTCCTATGCTTCAGCCACTACTTGATGATCTCAACAATACATTTGGTAGCCTTCCTATATTGCCTCCAGAACTCCAGCCTATAGATTTCATTATCAACCGCCTCCCGTGCTCTGAAATTGGTTTGTCATTTGGAAAATGGAAAAAAAAACATCGCCAGCTCTTGTTAATGTTCTCCGCGAAATTGACCGTTTAAGTCATCCTGATGATGACTTTAATGAAGATGAACCAAACCCTGAGGACGCCATAGTTTCTTCGCCTCTCCCCCCTCCCATACTCAATAAGCTACCAAGTATATCATCAATTCGTTATTAACATCCCTTGATCTCACTTCCTTATCTTCCACCCCCTCCTTTTTTCTCTTTTTCTCTTATATTCTCTTTATCGTTTACATATTTTCTCTTGTTCCTACACTAGTTTAACTTTTTCCCTTCTTGAGGGTTTTTTCAGTTAAAACCCCCACTCTTTCTCTTTGTATATATACTATTTTCTACCCCTTAATGTACCGCAAGGAAGCGACCATATGCCTATAGGCGCAGGTCAAATTAGTCTTCCCATAAATAAAACAATAAATTTTAACCTATGTGTCATATAGTGCTGATTCAGTGTAAATATAGCAACAGAAAGAACTTGCCCACCATCTCTAGCCGGATTGCACAACTCTCGTAGATAACAATGCCAGTGTTTAAGATCTCTATTTATTATAGTATCAACATGTAATCATAAAATATATGTTTTAGTTTATTACAGTACACTTATATTACGCTTTCACTAACTTATAATACAGAATATAATTTACTTACATTTTAATAATTTCAACATCAATTCTTGTGAGTTCTTATGTGAGTAGTTTTTGACAAGCACAAACTAGTGCCATCGTTGCCTCTTGTGCCTTTCTTGCTTTTAATCGGGGTACTACCAATGTTGGTACTACCAGTAATAAAAAATCTTGCCAATCCACTGCCCAGATCGTACCTGATAAAACGGTTTGCCAGTTACCATTAAATGCTGTGGGAATATTCTGGCGAGAATGTCTCATATTACTCATTATTTGATCGATATCATCAATTGCAAAAAGGCTTATGTTACTGTTTAAATCAAACTTCGAGTTACTTAAAATTTAGGTACAAATGACCTAACCCATGGTACACTAAATACATTTCATCCAAAGCATAAAATTCTGGGCCTTTGATTGCTTTAAACTGCTTTTCTATGAATAAACTTGGGCTATTCAATCCTACTGTACCTATTTTTTTAAGAAGCGAAAGAGTTTAATAAAAGTGTAATTATACAGTAATACGTCTATCTTTAATTTTATTATTCACCTCTGTCCCTAACATCAATGATTCCCTTGTTCTCTAATGGTCACTCACTTCACTATGATCAATAAAGTAAATACCATGACCTTTTTCATTATGAACCCTTGTAATTATAATACAGGTTCGACACCCAGATCTATGTGAATGCCCATGATGATGTGCAAGGGAATCAGCTTAGGGAAAATCTCCTGTGGTTAACATGAGATGTATTTTTGATGAAATCATTGTTCCATCTTCAAGTTCTACTTCAATACCATTATTTTCCATCCTTTTCAAGTCGTTAAGCGCCGGTTCCAAATAGTTATCTAAATCAGCAGGGGGTCGTTCACCATCCATAATGTGGTGAACCACCATAATAACACATATATTCCATCCATTCATGAATAATCGGTCAAACATCATTCCGTCAAGAATAAAAGATATAACCAATTAAACACTATTATTTATTTTGATTCGTTCTTATTATTAATCCGGATAATAAAGGAACATCAAAGAAAGAATGAGATTAGTAATAACTGTCAAAAACGGTTTCAGAGAATGATCTAGAATTAATATTTATAATAGAACAAATATAATAGGTCCTCTCATCCATTCGTATAAAACATAGTTTAGCCATGATCGGATAAAATAAGATAGTTACATAATTTAGAAAAGATATAAAAGAGTAGTTATTTTATTTCAGGAATAAACCGATTCTCAACTATATTTACTTTAGTCCCATCTTTCTATTTTTTACTACTCGTATTTATCTCAATAGCCATTACTTCATTTCCATATTTAAATTCATCATTGCTTCTTTCTTCCGGCATATCCACACTCCCAATATAATAACGTCTATTTTCTCTACCAGTTGGGCTGATAGATGATACAGTCTTGATATCACATTATCGACAACCATAAGTTGAATTATGGCCTGAATGATGTATCAACTCCTAGACACCAACAATGTCACCAGATGCTAGTAACAGGTGTACCTTGACTTTGACCGAGCCGTTTCGAAATTTCACTTCCATTCCCGCATTCTCGAGACTAAATAATTCATTCATCAAGGGCTTCAAAAAACTGTACAAGTTTCCAGTGTGATCCGCCAGTATTATTGATACCTGCAGCATATTTTTTTTCTTATACCTGGATATATTAAAAAAAAAGTTAAGTATACATCACAAGTAATCAAGTTAAAATACATAATACAAAAAAAATAATATGAATACTAACCTCTCATTTGGCGGCAGACTCAGAAATACTATATGCACAATTGTAATTTTAGAATTTCCTCCGTTGAAAGGTGAAAATCCATCAATGAACAATGATATAGCAAGATCCAAAGCGTCCATGGATTGATTAGGGAGGAGGTTTGGCTTCAATTCCTTGTACACAGACCCTTCAAATATATCTTTCAACATTCCAGGGCTATGTTCTTGTGTCATAGTTAGTAAAGCGAGGATCGGATATCATTATTTGCAATGAAATATACCAACTGTCTTGCAAGTGTGAAGTACGACATGGTTGCTATTGGCTTTCCGTTTGGATTGAATTGTTTTTCTTTCCACCTGCAAGGATGATTCGAAAATTAAGGGAAAACCCAGCAACAGTTTGGGCACATACAGTACTTGGTCTCCTTGAGTTTGAACATTCTCTCCAGGCAAGCTTCACTCTTTACAGGGCTAAACAATGGTATTTTTTCTATTTTTTTGATACGTTTTAGCATTACTTATTCATTAATAAATACTATAAAACCTAGTGCTTACCGAACTCATCGTCTACAATCCACTTGTTCAACATTAGAAGTAATGAATTATACCCAGTTCGACTGACATTATTCTCCTCTACCCAGCCATACAAGTCATAGCTTTTGCGTTCGTGATCTTCTAATGTAAGCGGTGCACCAACAGATTCAATGATTGGACTATTTGTGAATAAGGGTGACTCCAAATCCCAAGCATCGACATAAATGACTTGAATTTCTTCTTTATCAATACCAATAGCTGACATATCATCCGAATCGTCATCTTCACTTTCTCCTTCGATACAGTTATCATCAGTGTCATTATCAGTATCGTCACCATCACCAGCGACTCCAATGATTGGAATACTAAGAACAGTCGGAATAGCAGGGGCAGTATGATGAATGGAATCTGTTGTATTATAAGAACATTATCTCTTTATCCCAGATGAAGTAAGAAATCACATTTAAAATACAGACGCATAACGATGCCCTGCGCCCTGTCAACTTAAATCAGACTTATCAAAGAATAAAAGAGAGTATCATCTATCATGGCTAAACCCAATATACTTCAGAACAGTAGCTATAGTAACCTTCTCAATCTTAATGACTAATCTCAAGTACCGGACTTTAATATCAATCCTCTACATCATTCAATTAACCAAGCCCCATAACTCATAGAATAGAAAACATATAAATACGGGTTATAAATATTATTTTAAAGAAATAACTTTATTCTAGTTTTAAAAATTATTATTAAAGATATATGACAAAGTCTCAAAGGATTTCATACCTTGTCTGTTTTTATTTCCTACTCTTATTAAAATAACCAAATATCACAACATTAATGCATCTCCATAAACATTCGTCATATAATTATTTATAACAATGTTAAACCCACAATGACTCTTGAGATGAAATATGATTGCTAACATGCGAATGTAAGTAGGTGCGACATCACCACCAATCGGGATAGTCGTTTTTCTGGTAAAGGATGTTTCAAAGTCGTAACCATCTTGCTAATTTGTAAACGCATATCACCTGGAAACTCCATCCAATACGCCAAGACTTTTTCCAACATTTCTGAGTAACGTTTATCCACTGTAGCTGTCCCAAAAGTAGCTGTCAAGGTTTCTCCGTACTGACCAGCCATGAGAATTAGGATGTGAGATAGCGCTGCGATTTCATATAATTGCATGTCAATCTGCAAGCCGCTTTTACCACTACAAGTTGGTTTCAATGCTTGCTAATCATAATTGTGAAACCATGCTGTGACATTACATTCTCCAATTATGAATGATCCTTCTGGTACCGACCCAAGTTCAAGATCAAATGGTAGCCGTATCATGTTTTCATGTAGAAGATTAAAAAAACTCTTTGAGTGTATCTGGTTCTGCCAGTGATTGAGGACATTGTAGTTCCTGCGGTACACCCAGTGATTGATATGGTTCCTTTGGTAGTATAATAGTTCGTTATATCGTTCACAATTCAAACCGCACGGAATTCACACCAGCACCTATAGCGAAATACAGACATATGCAAAACCTGCACTAGACGTATAGCAACATAAACACCTTAATGCTTATTTTCGCTATCATATTCATTCTCAACATCATCCTTCAGTTCATCTTGGTTAGCTTCACATCCCAAATGTGTCGCACGAGCTTCTGGTGATGCAATGGGTGATATATTCTCAAGTGGTATTTATTTTGTCAGAACAATCTATTAGTTGATACACTTTTCTCTTCGTCCTTTTCTTTATCCTATTGTGTTTTTCTCATTTTTTTAATTCTTTGCACGTTATCTCGCTTTCCCTTATTCTTTACATATAATTAATCTTTGCTTAGCTAGGGGCTGTTGTTCTTGGATATCATTACTAGCAGCGCGTTTCAAATTATCCCACTTCCAACAATATATTTATAGGTATATTAGAAAAATAATAACACACATTAATATATCTATATAGATGCGTCCACTTTTTAATGAACAAGAACTGTACCTGTCATTCCATTGCCACTTTACCATAAATATAAAACTTGAATTGATGAATTGCATTTTCTTTAACCATACCTGCTTCTTTTTCTCTCCACTTTTAATCACGCTCAACTGTCCGCAACATCTTTTTAATATAAATAATAATTAAAAACTTAAAAGTTTTTTCTCTACGAATGTATATTTTTTAAATCTTGACTACAAACTTTTCAAAACTAAAATTGCATTGCTATTTTATGTTTTAAATATATCTTGAAGTTGTCATTTGTCACAAACCTCAACCAGCTCTTCCATTTACTCTTCTTTTTTAACACGATGCAAAGCATCACCAACAGAATCTTGGAATTAACTTTCACCATCTTTACGAGACGCAACTTGAAATTGTTTGTTAAATCGGATAACTGACCAATGTTTATATGGAAATCTCATTTCAAATATTTCAAACCTTCTTTTTCTTCCATGTTGGTGAAGAGACCAAAAAATAAAAAACCAGTGTGCCTTCAATATGGTACCCATGCTTTTTTCAGTACCCAAGGGTTTTCTTGCATATTTTTTTTTGTTCCAAAATACTATCTAAATATAAATTTTTTCTCACACACGTAAGCTCAATTAAGCCTATAGTCCCTTATGCAGTGCTTCACGGCTATTTTAAAAAAAATCAAACGCCGCTATTTGACACTTGATTTTTTTTTCTTTGTCCCTGAAGCCTTAGTAAAGCTTCAGCCGTTTTCGCTCTGCCTCTACTGCTGTACTTCTTGTGCTCAATACCATAATAGGCCATGGTATTTTTTATGAGTTGTTAAGCGGTTTGTCCCTTACGGTAGACGAAAACTAAAGCGAAGCTGTTTTATAGCCAACTCTATTTTTTTGTTCTCCCATGTACTTTACTAATTCACAAACTTTTTTTTTATTTTTATTTTCTATATAATTCCTAATGGTCAATGTTCGCGTTTCGCGATCT